>AJWJ01000021.1:0-93095 GCA_000277445.1 Polysphondylium violaceum | reverse complement strand
GCGTGTGAGAAATAAATTATCCTAAATACTGTGCTCTACGATTTGAGTTTTACAGCTAACTGTAAACCAACTACTAAAAACTTATTTTTTTTTTTTTTTTTTTTTTGTTTTTTTTTTGTTTTTTTCTTGTTGCTTTTTTTTTACTACCTGAGTTTTCCTAATTGATCACTACTTTTAATTATCTGTCTCTCTTTTATTTTAGACCACCTGAAAAGTAACTAAAAATTCCTAAATTGATGATGAAATGTAGTGGGATTGATTGGTATTAGTATTTTTGCTTCATTTCATTTTAATTAAACGCATAATCTGTTAACTCTATATAGTGTATGATTTGATAATAGAGAAATAAAAACAAAAGTGAGATAAATAGATTAAAAAGTTTAGAATTTTAGGGAAAAGAGAGTGAGTGGTGTTGGTTGCTGTGTTTATTATTGTTATTATTTTAATAATAATAGTAATAATATTACTGTGTGTGGGTGTGAGATATCTAATAGGCAATGTCTCTAAACAATGGATTTGATAATACCAAAAACTATAGATAAATAGATCCCCCCTAATAATTGTTTATGAATAATTTAATTATCTCGCCTATGTCCGCAATGTGAGGGATGAAAGATGATGAAAACAAAAGAGATAAGAAAGAATAGATAAAAATAGGGTCTTTCTTTTTCTATGGGTGATTGACTAAATTATTGATTTGTATAGAAACCCTGTATAAACAAGAAAATGAGGGTAAAAAAAAATAAAAAAAATTATAATATAGAGGGAAAAAAAAAAAATACTAACACTCTCACACACCTACACACTCACCAATAATAGTGGGTTAATTATTGCAGAAATAGTGCAGTGTGTGTGAGGTTGAAGAGAACTGAGATGATAGGAGTGGTGTGTGTGTGTGTGTGTGTGGTGTGTATTTGTGGTGGATAATAAATTAGATGTTTTTTTTACCCTGAGATAACTAAATATATATTTGTGTGATATAATTATATCAACCCCACCTTATATATTATTAAAAAAAATAACAAAATAATAGATATAAAATGATGTGATAAAATTGATATATTGTGTTTTGCTCGCAAATTATCATGACGAGAGGGAAAACAAGAGTGGATAGAGAAATAAAAAAAAGAAAAGAAAGAGAAAATGCGCGCCTTACCTTGATGATGCTGATGATGATGATGAAGTTGTTGATGGTTAAACCTATGAATATAAAGTACTCCTACTATTCCTACGACTATTATTACTACTACTATTACTTTTACTGCACTATTATTACTATTTAATTGTTACTGTGTTGTTGTCAACTATATGATATTTCACGACACAACTTCCTATTACTACTACTATTGCTGATGCTGTTCTTCTTTGTATGTGTGATGTGGGATATATATAAATGATTTGCTGTGTGTGATAAAAAAAAATTTCTGATCGAGATTAGGAATCTAAAAATGATGAGTTTTTTTTTAAAATTTTAAAAAAAAAAAAAAACAAAAAAAAAAAAGAATTTCGATGATGTGTGGTGCTAGGCAAGCAGTTTGACACACTTTTCAGGAATTATGAAATTCTAAATAAAGGTTTCATCTAGAGTGGTTTACATTGATAGTTTAGAACACAACAAGATTATTTGTAATAAACACTCTATACTTCCAAATTTATCTTTTACGATGAACATCAACCCAACATAAAAAAAGTGGGTGAATGAATAGTGGGGTTGTGTGGTTGAATGAATGATACCATTCCAAATACAATACTTTTTTTTTTGTTTATTTAATATTTATTATTAAATATTATTATCATTACTCTACTCCTACCTATCACAATACTATTACTATTTATAAACATATTTATAAAGTAATAGTAAAAACTACATTTTCTAAAACAAGCACAAAAAACAAATATGGTGTTTATGTATTTCCGTTGGAAAGATGATTTGGCTTATTTACATATCAACATCGAGTGCGAATGGGGGTATCTTTATAAAATAGATCCCGAGACTAAATTAGCTAGCGTTGAGAACGATATGTTGCTCATGATGCCCATCCACTTGGAGTTTAATAATCGGGTTTCATCATGGTTTGATATGTACCATTGCAACAGATTCACCATGCAGCGATTCAAGATCAATAGGGACGATAGGGTCATATTTGAGAAAATGTATATCGGCGAAAATGAATTGCAGACAGATGTATCTCATCTACAGAGCAAGGGCATCCAGTTGACAAACACTCATTGGGAATCAACCAAAGACACCTTTAGATCCCACCAAACTGACTCTCAGTATCAAGCACGTATTATCAAAGACTTTTTCCACGATATCGAAACTGACAAATCTCAAAAGTTTTTCAATCTAGTATTTAATCTAAAAGATCTTTCCTTTCCCCACACATAATAGTCCAAACAATCAATAAATATAGATATAGATATCACAGTGATCTCTAGATTTTTCTATTTTATTATAATTGGAAATTTAAATAAGTTTTTTGATAAAAATGGTGGAGTCACGCACAAGGATTTCAGTGTGATTGGAAGTGATTCGGGAGTTATTAGCTGTGATGTGTCGTTATTGTCAGAGTAGTATAGATTAAGACGTGTGAGGGATGATGGCAAGACAGAGGGGAGCAGACGTTCTTTGGGTTTTCGGTAAAATGTCAGTGTTTTAATCGAATTTGGCAAGGTGTTGGGTGGGATCAGAGATTGGGTGTAAGAGAAATTAATTGAGATTTTAGTCACTGTTGATGGAATAAATCCTTTTTCGATTGGTGAGTTGTAGTTAATATTGGAGAAAATTAGTGTCTTTACACCTGTGGGTATAATATGTAGATCAGGTGCTGGATTACTAGAATGACTGAATCCAAGATGGGTCACTGTGTTTGGTATGACGTTGGGTTTAATAGGTTGATTATAGTTTAATGGAAGGACTAAATAGGTCAGAGATGGTGGGAGAGATCCTTGTTCTAATGGGTAATCAAACAATTGACCCAATGCCAGTTGTTTAATGGACGGTGGCAGGACGTTGGGTTCTAGTGGTTGATTATAAAAGGGTGAAATAAATAATACAGATAATTTAGGCGGCAAAGTATTTGCTTTAATTGGTTGATTGTAATCGTATCCCAAGTCTAACCTTAGTAGTTTACTAGGTAAAACTCCTACCCCAATTTCATGATTAAACGAACTACCAAGATTTAAATCGGTAATGCTCTCTGGCAAAACACCTCTCTTGATAGGAAAAGAAAACAATGGTCCAAATATTAAACTAGTTAACGAACTAGGTAAAACATTGACATCTAGTTGTTGATCAAAAGAATCACCAGTTTTAAGGACTTGCAAATTATTTGGTAAAATTTGCGAATTTAATTCTAAATCAAATGAATCACCCAAGTTTAATCTTTAAATAAAGTTAGTATAATGGTTTCATTTAAATTATTATTATTATTAAAATCGAAAAGATATATGTTACTTTAATAATGTATTTGGAAAAACCCCAATTGTTAAAGGTTGATTATATTCATTACCTAGACTTAAAGATTTTAATTGTGGAGGGAGAAATCCAGGTACAAGTGGTTGATTAAATTTAAAGAGTTTTAATTTTGTCAAAGATGCAGGAAAGGATCCCATCTCTATTGGTTCAGGATTAATTAATTTTAACTCTACTAAATTTGGGGGAAGCAAACCATTGTAAATTTCTTGATAGATTGTCATTGTTAGAGACTCCAAAGTCTTTGGAAAAAAGGCAGAGTCAATTTTATATAGTCTATTAAAGTTGATACTCAAACGTTGTAAATACATCAAATCTTTTAATTTTGTGATTGCTTTTGACGGTGAATACTGTTGAGAAAGAGTTAGGTTTGTTAAACAAGGAGGAAAATCTTCTACCTTGCCGTCTAAAGCCATGGTTCCCAAATCAAGTTCTTTGATATTCCTGGTCAAGGGAATTAGATTCTTTGGCAGAGTATAGTTGTTTGTTCGCCAACTAACATCCTTTAAAATTGGGAAACGTAGATAAGTTACACTGTCGGGAAGTACTTGATCAAAGTGTATCCTATGATCATAAGGATCAAATGCACTGCCATCGTCATCGAAAATCAGTATCGATGTAACAGAGTTAGGAATAAAATTTGGTATAAAAACAAAAATAAAATCAGAATGGATGTTTATCTGACGAATTACAGGTCTTAGTTGATCGGGTACCTCTCCATTACCGTTGATGACCAATGTGATATCCACCACATCACTATCGATATCCATAAACCTACACTCTGCATTATACTGAAACAATTCAAATCTCAATGGAGTAGATCTAAACATTTCATTTCTAATTTGTTTCCTAATATATATATTCCTCCAAATCATAAAAAAAGACATCTTTCTATTCTTGATTGTACTTGTGGTGAAATGAAATTAAAAATCATTCTTAAATAAAAATGTAAAAACACACCAATCTTCTGAAAAAGAAATTAAAAAAAAAATCAAGAAAATACCAATAATAATAATAAAAATAGACATTGTTAAAAAATTTATATATTAGGATATGTTTCTTGTGTAGATTTATCTTTTTAACAGATTTAGGAAGAAGTTTGTTTTTAAATGTTGTGAAATAAACACAACTTGGAGTAATGGTATCAATGGATTGAATAAACAACTTGACTAATTGGAGACTGGTTGGAAAGTGACACCAAAGCACTGTATTCTTTGCTAACTAGGTTATCTTATGTTCCACTGAAAACAAAAATAAAGAAAATTGAAAAAAAACAATTGATTACTTTGAGTGTTTACTTTCTGGTGGTAAAAGCACTCAATCCGCTGAAAAAATAATATCCATCCAAGAATAAATAGTCTATTTAAATAGTAATAGTAACGAAAATGATCCTATATTTATAATCTTCTTTTTTCCTTTTTTACAGTTTTCTTTTTCTCTTCATCTTTTTTTTGTTTTGCCAACAATTCTTTGTCTCTTTCTACCTTTTTAGCGTGTTCAAATTTACTTTTCTCTCTCTTTGCCTTTTCTTCGTCTGCCACCTTTTTGGCATTTATATTTTCACCGCCCAAGTGATATTGTATTTTAGATTGCTCCTTTTCTTTTTTATCAATGTGATCCGATATCAGAATATCACCGTGCTCGTCGACATCCTCTTCATCGTATCCGTATTTAGCCAACAACATGTCTCTCTGTTTTTGTTGTTCTCTAGTCATCTTGTAATACGAGTTTTCGTAGGTTTCTTGTTGATCACAGAGTTCACTTTCGGCCACTTGTTTGATCTTTAATTCAGACTCTAATTTCTCTGTTGTCTTTTTCAATGTCTCTTGATTTTCTTTTTCCTTTTCAAACTCTTTATTCATTTCAATCAATTGAGTACAAAATGAATCTGATCCTTTTTCCTTTATATCGTTGTTGTTTTATTGCTATTAATTATATGTACAACTACTATGATATCTATCCTCTATACTCTGCTACATACAGTGATCGAAGAAATAAATTCACCTATTGATTCTATTTTTTCATCATTGTTTGAATCACTGTCTGAAACAATTCCATAAATATAATCTACAACAGCATCTGAATCATCTGCCTCCAAAGATCTTAATGACTCTGAAATGAAATCTCTTAATTTCTTTTCATTCATTTTATTTATAGCAATAATATATCTTAGAAAAATTTTTACGAATTTTGATGGATTTTGCAAAAAAATAAAAAAAAAAATAAAAAAAAAATAAAAATTCATATGAAAGATTTTCAAAATTAATCATTTATTATTATTATTATTATTATTGCTGTCAAAGTTGAGTTCAAAATTGACCTCATAAGCGATAATAAATACGATTTTTTCCAATTTCTCTTTTTGGTCCTTTGATCTGAAATGGGTGGATAGAAAGTAATTAAAAAAATTTTCAATTATGACCCGAGGGATAAGAAAAATTTTAAGTTTCTGGTCAGGATTTAGATGGTGAGAATTCTTTTGGACGGGTGATGCTATATTTGGGCACCTTGGTGATGAGTCCATTTATCTCCAAAGATGGGATCCTGAAATACTTGCGCAGACCTGGTAATGTCTTGATTTGGTTTATCGCCAGGAGATCCCTCAAAAGCAGGGGATATATTAATAGTTTACCATCTAAACCTACAATAAATTCAAATTACCCAAATGATTGAGTCTTTTTAAAAAACTTCTTTGTTTATTAATGAATAGAGATGTTCAATCATCACCTAGAGTGTTTAATAATCTTGATTTCCATATTGGTGGTACCTTAAAAAAAGACTCCACATATCAAAAAGTTTGAATGACTTAGGATTCTTGTATGAAATTTTTTACAACAAATCATTTTCTGATCACCGATTCGACAATTTGGCATATAAGCCTTTCAAAATGAAATAAAGCCACAAAACAATGACAATTTGGTTTGTACATGATATGATTAATGACAACATAATACAAGTCAATTTGACTTTGAATAGTGCCCGATTTCATCTTCGTCATAGAAATCTAGCTACTATTTTTAAAAAAGACATACCAAATAGTCACCATTCAATTCATATAGCATTTTAACTAATATTTACATATGTCAATATTATACAATGTTAGAACATAGTTCAAAATATGACTAAATATAGAGTGGATGATGATTTATAGATAGCCCTTTATATATAATTGAATCTAGGTTTTAAAAAATAGAAACACACAGTGGGGTAAGTTCCCTAATAGATCCCCCATTGTTCAGTAGTGAACAATCACCCCGCTCACACTAATTAATTCTTTTAATATTTTTACCCCACATTTTAAATAAAAATTTCCTGATTTATAATTAGGAAAAACTATTTTTTATATGAAATCACATATTGGGTGAATTTAGATATTCCTATATAATTTCATTGGCAAAAATATCATATTAATTAATCTTTTCCAATTCAATTGGGAGGAAATTTAAATTTATAAAAAAAACAAATTTTCTCGGGGTATTGTCAAAATTTCCCCCTCTTTGCACTTTTCCTCTTTTTTTTATTTTTTTTTAGTCAAATTAGATGAAATGTGTGGGATAAGATTACACACGCGTGATACGATATGATATGTACGATAGGAATAAATATTTTATTATTATTAATCTCTCCAAGTGACTTCAACTTGATCAGTACGAAATCTTTGAGTGGTGGTGGTTTCATCGAGAGGGGTGGTGACTCCGTCTTTGTACATTAGATAGCCTGCCCATGCTATCATGGCACCATTATCGATGCAGTATCTCTCGTCGATTGCAAATGATTTACCATCTCTTTGAGAAACCATCTGATTGATCATCTGTTGTAGTCGTTCATTGCAACCGACGCCGCCGACGGCCAATATCTCTTTTTGGCCACAGTGGGCCATGGCCCTCTCGGCAGTCTCGACCAGCATCGAAAAGAGGGTCTCTTGGAGCGAGTAGCAGAGATCTTCGACGGTGTATTGCTTCATCTTTTCTTTGTCTTTGGCCAATAGCTCGATGCTCGAGAGAATGCCGCTAAACGACACATCCATGCCTTTGGTCAAATAGGGCAACTCGACGAGGTTCTTACCCTTTCTGGCCAACTGTTCAATGTTGTAGCCGGGCGATGGGTCGTTGGGGATCTGAATGACACGCGCGAATCTATCTAGACAATTGCCGACGGCAATATCAATAGTTTCGCCAAAGATTCTGTATTTGTTGAGTGAATATGAAATCACCTGTGTGTTTCCACCGCTGACATAGAGAACGGTGGGGTCTTGGGCACCCGTGATCAATCTCCCCATCTCAATGTGTGCTATGCAATGATTGACGGCGACGATGGGTTTGTTCCACAGCTGTGACAGCATACGCACTGTCACAGCCACAGATCTGAGGGGTGGTCCCATGCCCGGACCCTTTGTATAGGCAAGACAATCAATGTCTTTGTAGCTAAGGTTCGACTCTTTGAGTGCTCGCTGAACCAATGCAATAATATGTGATCTGTGATGTTTTGCTGTGTCCTTGGGGAGAAAGCCTTCGCCTGGTGGGGTAATGTATGTGTGTCTAATGTTTGATATGATCGTACCGTCATCCCCAACTATACCAATACCCAATTTATTGGCACTTCCTTCAAATCCCATCACCAATACCATTTTGCTATTTAATATTTAATATGAAAATGAAAAAAAAAAAAAATTTTTAAAAAGATGATAGATTTTTTTATAAATAAACATCGTCATTTAAACAATATGGAGTGTGTTATGGGTATTCCAATTGTTATTTTGATATGTGCTAAAATCATATGCCACAAAATGGTGCTTCCAACTTGATTCTGTGGTACAGTTCCTCAGAGGAAGGAGGTCTCTTTTCTTTTGATCCTCTGTCTCGTCCAAGATCTCTTTAAGCCAGACGTATTTTAATTTTTATTAAAATTAACCATTTTGGTGTAAATTCGGTCGTCCTTTAGAAAGAAAAAAATATTAATTTTATGAAAGAACTGGATGTGGTGATTTATATATCCTTTTCTGTGCCGTCGATTAAAACACTCGGTTTTTTTTTTTTACTTTTTTTTTCAAGATTATGAATGACGGATCACCTGTATCGATCTATATTTAGTAATGTTTATTTATCTATACAAATATTTACACACGTCAGTGTAATAGTTTAAAATACGATGGTATAATCGAAGTCGAGTGGATGAACAAGTATGGTCATATCGGATTACTTTCAGATAAGTTACATAGAGGTGCTGAGCTCTTTCATGAAAAACTGGGGGATTTCAGTGTGTTTGAAGCTTTGGTAGAGAAAGACCTTGAAGCATATGGCAGGATAAACAAGCGATAAAACTGTGATTCTTCAGTTCTGAAATTCAAATCTGCGGGAGAGCTGCCAATGTGTCTGGAGGGATAAAATACATATTTCATCAGTTTATCACTCTTTATGATATCCTCTTCCTTGGAGGATGATGATTTACTTGTAGCTGTTGTCGTTGTGGCCACCTATTGGAGGATTGTGTGTTTCCACCGCTGACATAGAGAACGGTGGGGTCTTGGGCACCCGTGATCAATCTCCCATCTCAATGTGCTATGCAAGGTTGACGGCGACGATGGGTTTGTTCCACAGCTGTGACAGCATACGCACTGTCACAGCCACAGATTTGAGGGGTGGTCCCATGCCCGGACCCTTTGTATAGGCAAGACAATCAATGTCTTTGTAGCTAAGGTTCGACTCTTTGAGTGCTCGCTGAACCAATGCAATAATATGTGATCTGTGATGTTTTGCTGTGTTTGGGGGAAAGCCTGGTGGGGTAATGTATGTGTTGGATTGGTGCAATCCCATCACCAATACCATTTTGCTATGTAATATTCAATCGATATGTGAATGAAAATGCAATAAAAAAAAAAATAATAATTTAAATGATGATAGATTTATTTACAAATGTGTTTTATTTTAATAAACATCGTCATTTAAACAGTATGGAGTGTTGTGGGTATTCCAATTGTGATGTTCATCTGTGCTAAAATCATATACCATAGATGGACTAAATGCAAAAGAATATAAACCATCAATTTGAATATTATTCGGATAGAACACTATTGTTGGGTCATTGGCAGGATAAACCATGAAGCAATCTTTTAATATATTTGTTTTATAACAAAGAGTATATCCTCTATCGTTATGGGCTGTATTAAAATAAATTCCATCATCACTTGCATCTACTTTTTTGGTTACCACTCTCCAACCTTCTTCTACATTATCATCTGATTCGTATCTGGTGGTATGAACTTGAATTTCTGTATTATCTAGGTCTCTCTTTTTTACATAAAACTTTGCATTCTTTATAGATTATATTGTTTAATAATGAGCCATCTTTTTTTTTTAAACTATTCAACAAATATATTCAATAATCAACATACAGTATTTGATATAAGGGAAATAATTAGAATAATAAGTATAAATATCTTTAACATCATATTGTTATTTTGTTCTTATTTGTTTTTGTTGATTTCACAATGGCATATAGAATAGATTAATAAGGTGCTTTGATTTCCGTCTTGAAATCAAAAGAAAAAATTTAAATAATCGTTATCACCTCTTAAAACTCGAACAGGTCAAATAGGTTCCGTGTTAAAAATGGACTCTACCCTTTTTTAAAGATTTTCCTCGTTCTGAGTTGCACAGAAAAAGATTGACCTCGTTTTTTTTTTAGGAAAGAAAAAATCTTTTTAGAAAATGTAAAAAAGTCTTTGAAAATCAGGAATGAAAAAAATAACAGTTCTGATCGACATACTGAATTTATAATCAAACTTTACATAGGGAAAGGGATTATAGAAAGATAGATACATAACCAAACACTCAATAAAAAATGATGAAGAACAAAGTGTTTTTCTTGTTTATTGTGCTTTTATTTACTAATTTTTTTTTCTCAAATGTAAATATTCATATTGATTTTTAGAGTTCTTTTTTATTAATCTAAACTAACAAAATTAAATTATAGGCTTATGATATTACTGTTGTTAATAATATGCCAGATGGTTGGATAGAAGTAAATATGGGTTATGTTTCAGGCTCAGGTGCCGGTGGTGGGATGATAAAAGTAGAAAAAGGTGAAACTGAGGGATGGGATAATAGATCAAGTACAGAGGTTCTATACCCAGTTTATATCAAATATAGAGATTATAAAAATACATTTTTACTAATGACATCCTCAAAGATAACATTTAGTGCGGACACCATTTTAATTGAGAAGGCAGATAAAACTTGGCACTATATTCCTTGGGCTCCTTTAAATACTAATTATAATCATGACTATTGGGGAACAGCTCGAGATCCAATGTGTACAGGATATAGTGGCGATTCTGATGAAGTATAATTATGATACCAATGCTATTAATTAAAACAATAAATATATTATTAATTGGACAAAAATATTAATTCGTTTTTTTAATTCTTCATACATATTCTTAATATATGCCTGCATGAATTTTATAACAAAAAGAATAACAACAATAATTGTATAACTTTTAAGATTCTGATATAAAATTTTTATTTGTCTTATGATGATAATAATAATATTAATAATAATAGTTTAAGAACCAAGTTGTTCTAGAGTTTCCCATTGGGCAGTATTTTCATGAGGAACGGTAATAAGAGATTGGCCAGTTTCTTTTCTCCAACTTTCATATGAAAGAACAAGGCCTAAATTTTCGTCAAAGTAGTTGTTCTTTGGAATACAATGAGATGATTCTTTTCCACAAGCTTGTAATACAATAAGACTTTCATATTTCATTAAAATATTTTTTTCATAAGGGTCATTTTGATCAGTTTCATATCTAAAAGATAACCCAAGAACCTGGCCAATATAATCATTGTTAGTTCTAAAAGTATAGGTTTGTTCTGGTGTTGATGTTAAAGGTATATAGATCTTTTCTTTTTCCAAACTTCCATAAACCATTACAACCATTTTTCCATTGATTGTACCTGAACCTTCACCAACACCTCCACTAACTTGTTGACGAGTAATGGTCAATTGATTAAACTTGAAAACCAAACTTTTTGGATTTATAGTGTTTGATATTATATAGGTACCATTTGGATGTAAAACCATATGATAGTATCTTGATGAAAAGATATTATATATATCAAAACTTTGACC
This sequence comes from Polysphondylium violaceum, assembly GCA_000277445.1. Lineage (NCBI taxonomy): Eukaryota > Evosea > Eumycetozoa > Dictyosteliales > Dictyosteliaceae > Polysphondylium > Polysphondylium violaceum. The sequence continues at coordinate 81,490 of AJWJ01000021.1, read as the reverse complement.
TATATCATAGTATATAATGCTGCCATCTGGGCTTGTTACATTTTTAATTCCTAAAGATGCACCAGTTTTGGTAGTGAATGCCATTGAAAAAATACCCTTGGTGTCGTTATAGGAGATCACAATATTAGATCTTGGATTAGAGCCATCAAAAGAAGGAACATTGCTATAGTAGAATGTTTTGTATTTGGAATTTGTAATTTCTAAATCAAAATTGGCGAGGAGACTACAGTTTAAATGATAGGTTGTATCGTTTCTTTGGAGATGTTGTTCTTGGAGTTCTTCTTCTTGGGTTATAATTTGATCGTAATCAATGTATTTAAAGTTTCTAGTTTGAAGATATGATTTAAACATCTTCCATTCATTAATTAACCAAAGAAGCTTGACACTGTGACCATCTTCAAAGAACCATGAGTCTGGGAGGATATCGGCAACATAACCAGCCTTATATTTGATTGGATAGGGGACTAAATCTACGGTTTTGGCCCATGTAGCAAAGGCATTTGGTTCATTCATACCATAGGATCCTGGTTCACCACCATAGATTTGAACAGTTGATCTTTCACTGTTGCTTTCAAAAGTACTTTGCTCTTCACTTGTGGTTTTAGAGTCACGCCCTAGAGTGGCAGAGGCAGAGCCAGAGAGAACTTTTGAAGAGACTTGAGCACTGACAGACATCTCCATTGCTTTTTCAACTTCACTAGATGTTTTGTTGCTTGAAAAACTGTGATCTACAGATGTAATGACTTCTAATTTACCGCCCATAGTTGCATGTGTCATGTATGTTGAGCCATACTTTTGGATAACTTTTTGTAGATTTTCATTGGTTTTGTTTTTGTTATTTTTAACATAACAATTGGAGACATCTTCAATAAACTTTGGATGGAATCTGGGTTCAACCAAATGGACTTTGGTAGTTTCACAACTGATGGTTGTTTTGGAAAGAGATCCATCCTTTTTAGTTTCAGTATCTTTGGCTGATTTGGTAGATTGACTCAATGATAAACTAGCGGATACAGACACTTGAACAAAGGCACAACCACCACCACCACTGGCAGAGACATCGAGACTCATATCTTGGGATTCTTCTTTGGACATATGTGCAGAATTGGAATAAGTTTTGGTGGTTGAGTCCATTGTACATTTGGGGGAGGCTTGAGCAAAGAGTCCTTTAGGAACAGAGTAGACTAAACCACGATATGGATCTTGGACAATTGAGAAAGAGGTGTTATCACAATAGGATAAATCAAAGAGTGGGGATGTATTAGGTACACCGGTTCTAATATCGATGGCGTGGGACATGTAGCTCATACCTGGAAGTGAGAATATATATTGGTTGTTGAGTAATTTACCAACTATATCACTATCAGTGTTGCCATAAAAATCTTGGAGTTTAGCTGGTGGGCTTTGACCTGGACATTTCTTTTCAATGTGGGCATAGCAATCAATAAGACAGGTCTCGGGTTTAATTTCATTACAAACATTGTCACCACAAGTGAATTCTTTATCATAGCTGATAAAGGTTGAGGGGATTGGTTGATATTCTGATTCGGTCTCATGTCTCCATTCCAAAGCAATGTTACGTTCATTACTGCTGTGGGATATGAATACAATTTCAACAAAAGTGGGAACATTTTGAACCATCAACATCTTTCTTTCACTATTAAATTCTTTTTGGATATTAAAGGGGAAAAAAGTATCAAACAAGACTCTACCATTGACAAAGACGATGGCACCAATATTTTCAGTGGTTAATCTAAAGAAAAAATCACCATCTTTGGGAACAATAACATTAGTTGTCAATCTACCAGATACAGGGTCATATTTTTTAGCCATAAAGCTCCTAACATCAGAGAATGGAATAAAGGTGGTTTGGATTTTTTTCGAATCATCTGCAAAGTAGGCCATAGATTTGATTGGCTTTGATAAAGAGTAGTCATAGGAATCCAAAATCCAGCCAGTTTGATTTTTAGGATCACAATCCATTGGACAATTAGTGAAAGTTTCACCATCTTTTTCATTACAAATACCATTTGGGATACAGCCATGGAGATAGGGACAATCACTTGGACAATTTGAATAGTTTTCGATCCATTTTTGACAAATACCATCAGAATTACATTGAATAGAGGATTTTGATGAACCACAGATATCGGTATCTGTTTGAGCACTAAGAATACTACAATCAACACAAATGGAGCCATATTTTGCATTTGAAGAGACAATATTACCATTTTCACAGAAAACATCGTTACTATTCATATTGAATTGAGAGTTTGAGATATCTGAACTAACGCCAACAAAATGGACAGCATGGCCACCGTTATTATTGTAAAACATACATGCTTCAATATTAAATACAGAAGAAGTAGAGTAAATGGCGGAACCCAAACGGGCATTATTTTCAATAAAGGCAATGTCTTCAATATTTGTCATTAAATTTTTCGAATAAATTGCACCTCCTCTACCAGATGTACATCCTTTGATTGTAAAACCTGTTAAAGAGAATGATATTGGACCTTCTACATTGAATGCTTTACCTGCATTTTGACAATCAAGAGTAGTTTCTGAACTACCTTTTGTTGATCTAATTTATTTATAAATATTTAAAAATTAGTCTCTATCCTTTAACTATGATGATGATATATTTTAAGAGATTATACTTACACAATATTGATATCAATAGTAATGTTAATACCTTTGTTTTCAATTCCAAAGTAATCACCTTGCTTAACAATTAAATAAGGAATGGAGCCACTTTCAAGTTTATATTTTGAAATTTCAGAGATGGCCTCCTTAAAGGTTTTAAATGGATTTTCATGACTACCACAATTAGAGACACATGTTGAACTGGCTTCTAAATAGAAATTAACAAAAGTACTTGAACCTGTGATTTTTTAGATGCATTTGGCATAGTTAGCAAGGTGATCAAAAAAGTCCAAAAACGCGAATTTTTTTTTTCGTTTTTATTTTTGATAAAAACTTATCATGATACATACCTAAACAAACAGATATCAAGAGAGAGAGAAATAATAAGAATCTCATGTTATCTATCTTTGTTCAATATTGGTTTAATAGCAATAATGATCAAAAAACCGAAATATCACCCCCACCAATTCTCTGCCTAGATTTTTTGTCTTTTTTAAAAAAAAGAAGAACGAGCATAAAGGGATGCACGATCACTTTCACAATGACGGAAGTGGACCTTGTTCACTCGCTCGTTCTCAAAAAGACTTTTACTCGTTCTTACTTATCATTTTCACTCGTTTTCAATTCTGATTTTTTTTTCGTCCTACTCTTGAATCCCTAAGAAAAAAATTTTGCCATTGTGGAACCCAAAAAAAGGACACTGCACCAAAGAACACAAAAAAAAAAAAAAAAAAAAAGAAAAATAATCATCCAGAGGTACTCGATAAACTTTGAAGTCGATTTGAATTTTTGTTTTATTTTTTATTCGGTAAAAGATAATAATATGAACAAAACTTTTATCTATTTAGGTTTTTTCATATATTTATTTGTGGGAGGTATGTTTTGACTTATAATTATATTAGTTTTTAATATTCTAATTTTTATATAATAAAAAAATATATATTCTAGCCCAATTAATTTTTGGTGCTCCCCAATTAAAAAGTTATAAATATATAGATGAAGACATAATTTATAATACAGACTCTTGTGACAATTTAGTATATCATTTATCTATTTATGATAATAATGTCTTGCTTCCAAACAATATAGTACTATCAACACCTTCCTCTGTCCAAAGCATTACAGTGTATACTATAAAATCAGAGGCACCAAATTATATTTTTGCGGTCACAGCTCAAGCTTTATTTTCTCCAGATATTGGAATTTTAACTCTATCTGCTACAAATGAAATTGGTGAAAATTCTATTATGTCCTTGGATAATACTCCTGTTGTTTGTCAGCGTAAATATTATTTTTTAATGATATGTTTAATTAATTATATAATATTAATATTTTATTTTTTTTAAAAGACCCTAATACCACTCTCGACCAGTCAATGTTTAGTTTTTCAAAACCTAATTTCAAAAACAACATTATATCTTTTGATGTCAAGGTTGATAAAACTAAAACTAGATATAGCCCAACATCAAGTTCTGTTTCCACTAATATAACATCTGATTATTCCACTTCAATCTCTGTCTATAGTACTCTTTTAACTGGTGATAAATATGTTTATAGAGTATCTGTAATTCCATCAATTACAAAGTTAATGGCTTCTCAAACATTTACTGTAAAGTTTACTTTTCATGCTTTTCCAAGTACTTTAGAAATTGAATTAGAGAATCCCTTTAACCTGAGAGGTTTGTATAATTCTTTAATCATCTTTTAAAAGATTATCAATATTAATTTTTTTTTTTTTCTAAAAAAAAGAACTATCACAAACGGCTCCACCAACATTTGATGTTAGCTATCCACCGCTTGCCCCAATCCAATTTAGCGAAACCGACTATGACCTTAATTCTGTTGTTATTATGGTGACGAATCATGCAAGCTCTAATCGATTCTTGGCCTATACATCAAAGAATAGAAATACTATCTTAGCTTATCCAGATCGTCCTATCGAATTTATCCCCACTTTTAGTGGATACGATCCTATCTTGAAAGACAATACATTTTTGACTGCAATCATAGATCTTGATGATAATATCACTGAAGAGAAAAAAATCATTGATGTTTATTATCTTTTGGAAAAAGACGGCCAAATCTCTCTCGAGAATGGATCACTCCATTTCAATTTTACAGGAAGAAACAAGCTTGCCTGGTTACCCTCGGTTTCTACTGTTTCTGATTCAACATTGAATATGGGTTTGGTAAAAATGATGCTAGGTGATGTTCCTATGAATAGAAACCCAATTATTCAAGATTTTTCGGGTAAAAGTGCTCCTTATCCATTCCCCTATGGCTATTCGGGATCCGGTACTGATGGTTTAGTGTATTCTGTGAGTCAAATTGCCCCAATCTCATCTTCTAGAAGATACTATGGCATTTCTTCCGATAGACAACACTCATATTATAGTGGCAGTTATATGTCCCCAGCCAATACCATCAATGATATTAGTGCACCTGTTGTTAAATCATACAACATCAAGAAATATACCTCAAATATAATTGTATTAACTTTAGAAGTCACTGATCAAGGCTCTGGTGTTCGTGAATTTTATTGTTCAACTCCAAGTGTTACTTATAATGCCATTGATACTCTTGTATCTGGTACTTTGAATAATGGTATCTTTGAGCTTGTCTTTGATTTATCTAAAGACCTTGTTTTTTATCCAAATCTAGAAATCCAAATTTATGATTTTTTCAATAATTTTAATACTCTACCCTATTTATCTTTTGATGTTAATGAGTCAAAACAACTTGTTGGATGTAAGTATTATCAATATCATTAGCATATATATTGTATTAACTTTTATTATTCAGTAATCACTGTTTCAGACTTTACATACCTCAAATTTAATCATGAATCTATTGATACAACTTTTGGTAGAAAAAAATCATCATTGTTCTTTAGAGTAAATGATCTTCCACTTGACTATGTACCCCAACTAGCCATTATTGAATCAAGTTTAGAATTCACAAATTCAGAACAACAATACCAAATTTTTCAAGGTAAATATCATCAAGGTCTTGAAATGTTTGTTATTGAATTTGAAGTTCCATCCAAACTATATGATCGTAATGTTGATTATATGCTCTTTGCACCAACCAAATTTGATGGCCAGACTCTTGAAACCAAGTTTGGATCCGACGCCAGATTATATTTAACTTCTGAATGTAAATATTTATATTCTCTTATTTTCTTTAAAATATTTTTTAACCATTAATTTTTTATTATAAAATAGATTTTGATAATTATCCACCAATTATTAGAGACTTCACCTTTACTGCATCTCACCAAGTTGAAATTGATGTTGATCAAGAAATTGAGATTGGTTGGGACTTTAGAATCATAGATCAGTCTAATGGATTTAGTTATGGTACATTTGAAATTACATCTGATAAAGATGGATCACCATTTGTATTTAATATTACTAGTTTAGATAGAATCAAAGGTAATGATTTCGATGGCATTTATCCAGTTACATTCAAAGTGTATGGTAACACTGTCGATCAAACCTTTTCAATCTCTGCAGTTAGTCTCTACGATAAGAATGGTAGAGTTTCAACTTATCCATCTTGGGAGTACCCAACAAGAATCTCGCCACTTTATCTATTAAGTAAAGATCATTCAATCAAAGTTGTATGTAAAAATGTTGTATCAGTCAACAAATTGGCACCATCTTTAAAACCAGTTGATGGATTTTCACATTCATTTAACGAAGCTGATAGAGTTATTACATTTACCCTTAAAGTTATTGATAATGGTGGCAAAGGTTTTTCACCTTTCAGTAAACATAATCCAATCGTTTACATTGATGGTATTTATGAACATATTAAAGTTCAAACTGAAGTTTGTAGTTCATGCGCCAACACAGCATCTTTGGTTACTTATACTGCCAGTGTTCAATTAAGTTATAATTTAATTATTTCTGGTTGCTCATTCTCTGTTTTTGGTATTGTTGATAGACATTTGAACTTTTATGGTGCCAATTCCATAGAATTAAAACAACTAGGATTTTTGTCAACCTTTAAGACGTCCAATGTTGCCATTTTTCCAGTGATCAGTTCTTTATCATCAATTAGTGATATGGGTGGTGATATTACAATCTATGGTCAACGTTTCCCAGCTGCTGCTAAATTATATACTCAAAGTGATGCAGGCGCTTTTGTTGAAAGACAAATCAAATTTATTTCATCCACAATGATCATTGCTACCATGCCATCAAGTAAAACTGATATCCAAATTAAAGTATTATACTCAGCCAACACCTACACCAATACACTCACAGTTTCTCCAACCAAATCAAGTAAAAAGAAATTTGTATATGTGAGTCCAACTCACGAATGTGTATCTGGTTGTGGTACTCATACGAATCCATATAAGACTATCAAATCTGCTTTACTCAATTCTGATCCATTTAGTGAAACAATCATTTTATTACCAGGTATTTATAGTGGTTTAGAAAATAATGAGATTTTAATTTCGCAATATAGAGAAATATTTTCTCTTGCTGGCCCAGAAACAACTATAATCGATTGTGAGGGTTATACTTATGCAATTCATGCTCAAAATGCGAAAAGATTAGTATTGTCTGGAATTACATTTAGAAACTGTGTCAATGATCAAGGTGGTGCTCTTCATCTTTACAAAACACCAACCAAGCTTGTAAACGTTGACTTTGTCAATAACAATGCAAGTAATGGTGGTGCTATCTTTGTCTATGGCCAAGAGTTGGCAATCACCGATTCCATATTTTATAAAAATAAGGTAATCAATCATGGTGCTGCCATCTATTCAGATTTGGCCATCGTTAAAATTAATGGTGATCTTACTTACTTTGCCCCAATTGTTGAATCATCCAATACAGATATGGATGGAAGACCTAAAGATATTCTTTGCAAAAACTCATCCATTAAGGTTGACACATCAGTCTCTATGTATAAAGTTGATTTCGAATGTCTTGATGGTTGTGATTCAGCCTATTCCAACAAACCACTTTGTTTAAATACAAAATCAAACAAAAAAGGAAAATCTATATGCGATACAGAGTCATGCCTTACTCGTCCAGATGAATGTAGTTGTCTCTTTTCAGGTTTAGTCTTAGAAACATATGCCCAAGATTGCGATATCTTAAATGTAACAAAATGTAAATCATTAAACAAAGAGCCATCACAACAGGTAGAATTAACCAACCATTTGGGTGGATTTGATGTTGTAGTGAATAGATTCTATGGTTATATTTCTGTTTCTGAATCTAAATATTTAACATTTTTATTCACTGGCTCAAACTATGGCTTCATCTTTAAAATCAATGCTGTCCAACAAGATTCAATGTATCAAAACACAAGATTTAACCAAACCAAAACAATTTATCTCACTCACAAACATGTCAACTTTATTGAAATTATTGTATTCTCTACTGTATCACAAGGCTCACAAAGATCATTCCGTATGACACCCCTTCTTTCAATCAATGACGATATGTTTTATTCAAATTTGATTTGTGGTGATAAGGTTAAAGATAAATTGGAAACAATTCAATTCTATGAAAACCCAATTATTAATGATGATGATGAAGATGATAACATTCCTAATATATTCTATTGTGCAGCAGATCTTCCATACCCATCACTGGGAAGTGAACCTGAATGCGGTGATGGTATTTGTAATGATGTGAAACCATGTTTCAAAGATTGCTTCAATGTTTTAACCAAATCATGCCCAACTCGAACCGTACCTGATGGTCACATTGCCCCTGGATTCTTTTTCTCTAGTGATACTCTTGGTGATTTAATTTCAAACCAATTTATGTGGAAATTGCCAGGATCTGATCATTTGACTTTTGGTGTTGATATTGTTAGTGGTGAAGAAGCTAGTGCTCCAATCTTCCAATTTGACTATTGCCAACACATTGCACAAACCGTTATGGAAGATATCTATAGAGGTAATGTTTATTTACTCCCAGATCAAATCAATGCACGTCCATTACCAGAATGCTCATATTCCTCAAGTACTGAAATGCATGAATCATCATCTGAAATTTCAAAGTCTATGGAAGAATCATCATCTCAATCATACGAAGCATCAGCCAGCGGAAGTTATATGGGCTCTGGCGCTTCATTATCAGCTGCATTTTCACTTGAAAAATCATCAAAGGAATCAAGTAAACTTACCACAAAAAAAAAGAAAAGATATTTAAAACAGATTTATATTGCAAAACATCATTTGTTGAACTCGACCCAGACAGAATTGCTCTTCACCCCAACTTGTTGAAATCATTGAGCGAAGTCGAAGATGTTGAAGGAGTAGTAGAACTTGTGAAAATGTATGGTACCCATTACTATATTAGTACCTATCTTGGTGGTAAACTATCACAATTAACAATTGCCAAATCAAGTGATGCCACCTCTGAAAAGGAATCATCATACTCTTCAAGTGCAGCAGCCTCACTATCAGCATCTGTAAACTCACCATCATTCTCTGTATCAGCATCTGTCTCTGGTTCTCTTGATTCAAGCAATGATGAAAATGAAGCAAAATCAAATAGTGAATCATCAACAACCAGTCGTATTCTCACCTATGGAGGTGTACCAGCTGCATTCTCCCCCGCTCAAGATGGTGAATCGTCACCAACTTATTCAGACTGGTCATCAACCATTGATCTTTTACCAGTACCAATTGATTATCGATTAGCTCCAATTAGAGATTTAATATCTGATACATGGTTTAGTAAAAACAATAATGAGACCAATCTCCAACAACTCTGGCTCTCTGCAGAAGATATCTATTATGCCATGAACAATTTCGATCCAGGTTTTTCAACAGATTCCTTTTCTATTATTTTTGAATTGGATGTAATAGATGGTTCAACATCCTTTACAACTAACTCCTTCCCAGTTCTTGATGTTAAATATTGGATCAACCAAAAGGTCGGTAATGTTACAAAAAAAGTTGAGAAAAATTTCTTTGTTGATCTCGACTTTGTTCACATTGACAATAATGGTTCCCAATTCTACCATTTATACTCAAATAACCTTAATGAGGCAATGGGAACTTGTGGCGAATACACAGCTTTCGATAGAGATTATTCTAATCTTTGGTCCACCAAGAAAAAATCATGTGACTATGGTTCCATTGCCAATATGAAATATCCAATTCGATTAGAATTTGAAGCACCAGACTTTTTCTTAAGTGTTGATAGACCAGAAATTAAATTAACTTTTAATGATCCAAGAGTTAAAATCAAAAATGATAACCCAATTAAAATCATTTCTTGGAAACGAAATCAAGCAATTCTTGTCGATTCAAATGGAGTTATTGATAACTATGGTAAACCAGAAAGTGAACAAGAGTACTATGCCACTACAGCCTTTGAAAGTCGTTGGGCATGGCATACAAGTAAACATCTTGCTAAATCTGCATTTTCAAACGGAAGAAACACTGGAATCGATTGTAGTCTTATACCAGACTCTTGTTCTGATCTTGTTAGATTCAAATTTGATGAACCTACACAGTATTCTAATAGTGATACAAGACCAGTACCAAAAGACAGAACTTATACTAATGGATTCTTCCGTGATTTTAATCAAAACAGCCCAATTATAAATTGGTACTCATTCAAAGGCCCTATTGATGAGAAGTTTAAGAAAGGTATTTTACAAGTGGATCATGATTCAAAAATTGGTACTCTTACTAGAATCAATTGGGTGAAAGCTTATTACCCAAATTCTGAAAACACATGGTTCTTTGATATTAAGGGCTATCATATTAAAGATTTTCAAGAGCCAAAATATCACTCCAAGGAATTTATTGAAGTCAACTTTGATAAATACACACCACAGGATCGTTTCTCTCCATTCAAATGGTATCAATTGTACCCTTTGAATGATGCAGCAACTAAGGAGTCTATCAAAACGAGACAATTATACTTTTATCATAATTACAATTTCAATATTAAAGGTGTCTATTCATATCAATTAGATGGCAACTATGATGCCAACAAAGCACCAACCTACGATTACGTTTTATTACAAGGTATTGAAAATTCCGTTTTTATGGATAACGGTAATTCTTATTCATTCAAAAATTAATAAAAATATTCAACTAATTTTTGGAATGATTTGGATATTATTCTTTTATTTTTTTTTTTTGATTTGAACTTGACATTTTTAATAAGGGTCCAGTTTGAGGAATAAAACCCACCACAGCCCAACTAACCAATATTCAAAATCAATAGACCGAAGTAACCAACCCTGTTGTTCTTCCAACCACAGCCAAACTAAACGATAATAAAAATCAAGAAACCTCTGGTAAAACTAATAAAAAAAGAATAACAAGGGAAAATAACTCGACAATTCTATTCGACCTCCAATCAATAAATAAAAAATACTATTGTGCTCGAGTTGACTTTTAGAGGGCTGTTCATTTATTATTTCTTTATTTTATTATGGTTTTTCTTTTTACCACTCTTTTTTGAAGTTTTCTTTTTAGGTTTACTAGTACTAAGGACACCAGTGACAGAGTTTGAAAGATGTTGAGGGGCAGCAGAATCTAATGGATTATTTAGAGACAAGTTTGGTGAACTAATAGCTCTCAAGACTGAACTTTGATCACTACCTTTAATTAAACTTTTTATATCATCAAAACCAAGGGAACTTAATGATTTCTCTGGAACTTGATCCTCTTCGTCCTCCTCTTCATGTTCTATTTTAATTGGAACAACACCTGGAGGTGGTGTGAAAAATGATAGATTGAATATATTTCTATTTTGTTGTTTTCTGCCGCCATAGTCAATGTTTGGTGCAGATTTATCTGTGTCATTGTATATCACTGATCCATAACCTGAATTTTCACCACCAGAGATTGTATTATTTATATTGTCATTATCATCATTACCGCTGCCGTCATTGTTGTTGTCATCCAAACCTATTTGAATGGACGAGTTGTTGACATTGTTGACATTGTCGTCACTGTCATAACTTTGTTCACCATCATAGTCACTTTCTTCGTCTTTGTATGGTTTTGATTTACCTTTGACAGGCAATTGGTCCACAGGTGAAGCCATCAATTCCTTGAGACCCTTGACAATGGTCATAAACGAAGGACGATTCTTTGGTTGATAGGCACAACACCATTTGGCCAAATCAAAAAAGTCTTTGGGACAAGATTCGGGTGCAAGGTATTCTGCCTTTTCAAGATTCATGTCAAAAGCAGACATTGGCGATCTCTTTAATTGGGTCTTTACTACTCTTGAGCCTAAAATCAACTCCAACAACAGTACACCATAGGAATAAACATCACAACTGTCATTATAATTTGAACCAACAATCACCTCTGGTGCCATTGTTGTCTCTGATCCACAAATGGTGAGATAACCCTCCTTGTTGGCATTCATATCCTTGCTAATATCCAAAATACGTGCAAATCCAAAATCACAAACCTTTGCTCTCAAAGTAGTACCTTGTTCATCAATTAAAATATTCTTTGCCTTTAAATCTCTAAATATAACTTTTTTTGAATGTAAATAAGAAACTAAATTGGATCAATCAATCAATCATTGTCGTTAGTATATATATTTGATGATCTACTAATTAGTAAGTAAACACTTACATGCAGAAGCAACATCAAATGCCAACTTCATCTTTACGTTCCATGGAATTGCATTAACTCCACGTTCTTTGAGAAGTTGATGTAAATCACCACCTTTAATATATTCTGTTACAATCATATATCTTCCTTCATTTAAACATGCACCAATATATTGAACAATGTTTGGATGTCTCATTCCCCTGCAGAATAAAAAATGTTTGTGTTCAGTTAGTAGTCGTTTATTAGTAATCGTTATTATTATTATTATGATTGATATTTACTTTAAAATTTTAATTTCTCTCAACATAAATTTAAAATAATCGGGATCAATATTAACGAGAGAACTGAGCGACTTGACTGCAACATCAGTACCAAAATAAGATGCCTTTTGAACTTGACCAAATGATCCTCTGCCAATCTCTTGAGAATCCATCACGAGATCAGAGTATTCAACACTACTAAGATCATTTTCGTCATCCCCCGATGCTGAAAAGGGTAATCCTTGTATATCTTTAATATTCATCATTATGTTTTATTATAGAGTTACTTTTGAATGTAATGGTATGTGTTTGTGAATGAAATGGTAATTGTAATAATGGTAATGGTAAGGTGTTTAGGAGATAATTATATAATTATATTTATAATAGTATATTTAACATATGTATATAGAGAATGGAATATAATACAGTGTTGTGTAATATAAAATTATTTATTTTAAAATATAAATAATAAATGTTATTGTTGTTGTTGTTGTGCTGGAATACAAATACAAATGAAGATAAATATCTTTGTTGCTGCTTATACTGCTATTCTTGTCTGTCTCTTTCTCTCTCTTTATTATGAGTGTGATAAGAGTGAGTGGGTGAGGGTTTATTTGAGATGACACCAAAGTGTTGATTTCTTACAAAGGACAAATTGGTGGGTGAGAATTACTATAATTATTGTGTTTGTATTTTTTTTTTTTAAAAACTTTAAAAAATTTTTTTTAGATTTTTTTTTTTTTTTTTGTGATAAAAACGTTGGGGTAACTGCTGATATTGATGATGTATTATCTAGAGAAAATGTTTGTAAATTAATTTTACAGCAATAAAGTTTATTTGGACAAGTAATTTTGGGTGTGAAGATAGATAAAAATCAAATATGTGGTGATAGGTGTGTTGTGTGTGAGTGTGATTTGTATTTATTTAGATATTTTGGTGGATAATAACAACACGACAAAGTAAAGGGGTGAAAAAAAGGGTTTGGTAAAAACACACAAATTTAAAATACCTATACAAAAAAAAAAAAAAAAGAAATAACAAATAAAGTAATATTCAAAGATATTTATAATTTTGAATATAATTGGAAATAGCATATTTTTATCAATCTCTATGAACGATTTACTCCGCACCACAATATATACTATGCTACTAGTAATAGTACCAATTGATGATAATGTAAAGATTGTCAGATAATGAAAAAAATACAAGTTTTGAATTTGGGTGTATTGATTGATTTATTTAGTATACTAAATAAATAAATATAAAATAAAAAAGTGATGTTTATTTTTCAGTAGTTTCAAGATGAATCTTTTGAGCTCTACCACTTGGATCACTTGAGGCACCCCAAGTTGGAACCCAGTGAGCAACTGTTTCTTGACATTCTTTGCCTGGGAATAATTGAGTAAACATCTTTCTGTAGAGGAAAGCTTCCTTGGTGGCTGGAGTGTCGTCGGGGAAGAGGGTCTCTCTTTGATCAAATTCTTCTTGGCTTACTTCGTTTTCGGCATAGTCTTTGAGACCATCGATCCAGCTGTAGCCAACGCCATCAGAGAATTGCTCCTTTTGTCTCCAGAGAACATTTTCGGGAAGATAGGGTCTTTCTCCTGGTTTGGTGTCAAAGGCCTTTCTTAAAACGTGTTTTTCCATTCTAGATTTACCTTCGGCATCACGACAGACTTTGTAGGTGGGGTCAACGTCCATAGCAACATCGATAAAATGCTTATCAAGGAATGGAACACGAACCTCAACACCCCAGGCGGCGGTGGATTTGTTGGCACGGAGACAGTCAAAGCTGTGGAGAGCTTGGATTCTACGACTACACTCTCTGTGGAACTCAGCAGCGTCTGGAGCGTTGTGGAAATACAAGTAACCACCGAAAATTTCATCGGAACCTTCACCAGAGAGGACCATCTTGACACCCATAGCCTTGATCTTTCTAGAGAGGAAATACATGGGAGTTGAGGCTCTAATGGTGGTGACATCATAGGTTTCCAAATGCTTGATGACATCTGGGAGGGCATCGAGACCTTCTTGGACGGTGAAATGGTATTCATGATGGACGGTATCCAAATACTTTGATACATCTCTAGCAGCTTTAAGATCTGGGGCATCCTTGAGACCAATACAGAAACTATGAATTCTTGGCCACCAAGCTCTACTCTTTTCATCGTCTTCGACTCTTTGTTCAGCATGACGACTGACAATACTAGCAACCAAACTTGAATCTAGACCACCAGATAACAAGACACCGTATGGTACATCTGACATCATTCTAGAGACAACAGCTTTTTCAAATGAATGTCTAATGGCCAAAAGAGTTTCTTCTTCAGATTTTTGTTCAGTTGGTACAACATCTTGAATCCATTTTGGTTGGTAATATCTAACAAAATCTTGTGTCTTGCTACTGAAGTAATGACCTGGTGGGAATGGTTGGAATTTAATACAATCATCTTTAATAGCTTTCATTTCTGATGAGAACCAAACTGATCCATCTTTACCCCAACCAATATATAATGGTACTATTGTGTAGTTAATATATGTTAGTTTTAGTTTAAATTTAATTAATAATAATACAAATATACATACCAACACCAATTGGATCTCTAGCAGCAAGATATGATTTAGTTTTAGAATCATATACAACAAAGGCAAAATCACCACTTAATTGGTTAATAAAATCATCACCATGATCTTCATAGAGATGTAAAATTGGTTCGCAATCACTGTGGGTGCTAAAGGTGTGTTTACCAGTGGCAATTAATTTCTCTCTGAGTTCTAAATGGTTGTAGATTTCACCGTTGACAGTCAAAGCAATAGTCTTATCTTCGTTTAATAATGGTTGAGAACCATTCTCAAGACCAACAATGGCTAAACGTTCGTGAGTAAGAATAGCACCCTCTGAAACGAAAACACCACTCCAATCTGGGCCTCTGTGTCTAAGTCTGCTTGATAAAGCTAAAGCTTTCTTTCTTAATTTACTTGGCTCTTCTCTAGAGTTTAAAATAGCTAAAATACCGCACATCTTGTTGTTGTTGTTTGTTGTTGTTTGTTGTTGTTTAATAAACTACTAAGGCTTATAATAAAAAATACTACAGAGATATATGTTAATACCAAAAAAATAATATGAAAAATAATAGTAGAGCGGTAGTGGGTGTGTTTTTTTTGTAAATCTTACTATTGATTGATTTTTTTGATGAAAAAAAAAAAATGGTCTTGGCTCATATTTATAGCAAAAAAAAAAATCACAAAAAAAATTGACAATTCTGCAAAAAATCCCAATGATTTTTGCAAGAGATTTTTTCTCCCATTTCATGATATCAAAATATCTATGATATCATCTTCAGGAACCAAGAGAGCTTTTGCTAAATACTTGGATTGTACAAATATTTTGTTTTGATAAAATTCTCAATATTTAAGATGTTGGTGCTTAGACAGAGGTGTTTTTTAAAGGCCACAACATGAAAAACAATAAATATCTAGAGTGACGTATCAAATCAAAAGATGCACGGGTATCACCAAAACCACTAGTTTTGAGAAAATTAATAGTTTCTCTCTCAATCAAACCTAAACCAAAGCCATTTCACATGGTGCATTTGGGGCGGATCTTTTTTCGAATTAGCAATCATAGGAATTGATCATCGACTTTGCAGAATATGGGAAAATGCTTATAAAAAAATTATTTTGAACATTCTTATTATTCATCACAAACATTAAAAAACTGATGATGATTTCTTTAGATTATTCTTTGATTATTTCTTTTTAACCTTTTTTTTTTTTTTTTTTTTTTTTGTTTAAATTGCTGAGGTCAAAAAAAAAGTCCATTACTAAATTAAGATTTGTGACAAAGATTAAGATTATTTCGGTCAGGGTCAAAAGAAATAGCTTTCCCACCTCTCCTATACTTAAGATATTCATCATCTTTATTCTTTATTTATAGAGGTCATTGAGCGAAAAATCCCAAATCCCAAATTCCCAAATTCCCAAAAACATAGGTTTTCAGTTCAATGTTACTGCTGCCTGTTATTAATAACATGACTTGTGTTTCTCGTGCTATAGGAATCGATGTTGCCATGGTATTGCCTATCATGAAAACAAGTCTATACACCAACACCGCATCAAAAGTAAATATGTCGAGAATAGCGCAGAGAGGACATGAGGTTATACTACTCCATCCTATATTTTTTGCGCAAAAAATTTTGACGGCATGTGATAAAAAATGTCGTTCAAAACAATTTCCTTTTTTGAATTAAATTTATTTTTATTTTTATTTTTTTATTTTTATTTTTGTTTTTTTCAATTGTGTTTGTTATGTGTGTGGTAATTTGGTGTGTACACTTTTTGACTGCTGCACACTCAACTTTTTTATCATCATTTTTTTGTTATAGTTGTTTTATTGTTTGCCTGAACATATTTTGTATTAGATTTACGTTTTTTTTTTCAATATATTTTTAAAAACAACACTTATCTTTTTTAGGTCGCACACAAACACATAACACACTCCAATACCATCTAGCAAATATTATTTATTTCCTTTTTCATTATGAATTAGAGCTTTTCTGTTTTTTTTTAATTGTTTAGCTTAGTCATATCACATTATTTATATTTATTTAGTCTGTTTATTGTTATTCTTCTTTTTATTTTATTTTTATTTTCATTCTCTTAGACACTCATATAAATATATAATAGATAAATTATACATTTATACAATATACTATATCTAAAAGAGACGTATTAAAAGTAGTAATTCAAGAGTACAAACACAAAACAACAAACAACAACAACATTTAAAATCCTCCTCCACAGATAAATTATATAGTAATAGAATTAAATGGAGAGGAATCAATTTTTAAGAGTTATTACAATAATAGCGTTAGGTTTATCAATATTAGTTTTATTTATATTATTACTTGTCCCAGATTCACCGGTTCAACAATGGACATTAAGTTTTATGACATGGATTAGTGAAATCCCTACACTTTGGGGATGTGTTTTAATTACTTTAATATATGCAGTATCATTGATATTTTGTTTCCCAGGTACACCGATAAATTTAGCAGCAGGATTTCTATTTGGTCCCTTGTTGGGATCAGTAGCAACAGTGATAGGATGTGATTTAGGTGCCATTTTTTCATTTATAATTGGTAGAACACTAACTCGAGAATGGGCAGAAACAAAAATGAAATCAAACAAAACATATAGTCAAATCGATATAGCCGTATCAAAGAATGGTTTATTAATTATTTTCTTATTAAGATTATCACCAGTTATTCCTTTTGGTAATTATTATCAACAAATATAAATATAGATGTAATATACTCATACAATCTCTCTCTCTAATCTAATATATAGGAATTTGTAATTATATATTCGGTGCAACAAATATAACATTTTCAAAATATTGGCTTGCGACAACAGCAGGCTTAATACCTTGTACAGTTGCATATACGTATTTTGGAAGTTTAATGAGAAGTTTAACAGATATTTATTCAGATAAATCAAAAGAATCTACAGATCAATTGTTTTTAATTGGTATAGCAATTATATTGACAACGGCAATCATTGTAGTTATTACAGTGGTAACCAAAAGAACACTTAAGAAGGCAATGGAAGAACAAGAGTTTAATGAAGCTGTTGATCTAGAAAAAGCATATGAATTAACATTGATTGAAGAAGACGATGAAAGTACAAGTAATATTACAACTATAAATATGATATCAGATGGTGAAGATGAAGATATGAAAAAAGATTTAGGTACAACAACAATAGAATATACATTTGATTATAAAGATAACAGAGCATCTACAGATCACGATGATAGTAATGGCGGTATAACTGGTGCAGAAAAGGATAGTGATAATATTTTAAATGACGACGATGATAACCTCAGTCCTAGAAAACAAAGTAAACAATTTTTATTGAAAAATATTTTACACAGTCCTAAAACAACTATTTTATCAAATATAAGAAACAATAACGGCAGCAGCAGTAATGGTTATATTCCTATCGATACTATAAAATTACAATAAAATATTATTTATTTTTATTATCATATCATAATAATTCTATACTATTAAGCCGATGATAAAATACTACTAAAATGTTGATCAAATAATAACTGAATCTCTAAAAAATTTCGACTGCGAGCAAATCCATAGAGGGTTTTGATAAAATTAACTCTTTCTGGTGAGCCTTGTATGAGGAAAGGGTAGAGTTGGGGGGCTCTTGTTTCGAGGTCTATTGGATTTAAAACATATTTATCTAAAAGGAATTTTACAACAGATATATGATTACATCTAACAGATTTCTCGAGTGCAATTTTGGAACAACCTTCTTTTCTATTCTCATACAACCATTCAACGACATGAAGTTGGTTTCCGCTGGCTGCCTGGTCCATTGCATCGTGGGTACATCCTTCACTTCGGTTTTTGTGTAGAAATTGAATGATGTCCAAATGGCCGTTGGATGAGGCATAGATCATGGCCTTGGTCGAACAGGGTGCACCAATATTATGAAGAAACTCCATGATTCTAAAATGACCAGTGCACGCCAAATCCATAATCGAGCACGTCAGCTCGATAGAGTGAAAGTTGTGGTAGAGATACACAACGACATCATAGTGACCGTTTCTCGCGGCCAGTTTAAAAGCCTCCTCCGTGCAAGACTCTGTTCGATTTGTGTGGAGGAACTCAACAATATTTAAAAAGCCATTCTTGGCTGCAATGTCGATAGACTTTGACGAAAACAATGATGAGAGGGCAGGATTGATGAGTGATTGTTGATGGAACCATTTGACAATCTCAATGTAGCCTCTTTCAATAGCCTTCTCTATTGAACTTGGTTTAAGTTGTTCGGACAATAGCTTTACAATTTCCAAATGTCCATTGGCACTCGCCTGATCAATGGCAAGGTTTGTGCCTACAATGCCCCTATTGAAAAGATATTCGACAATTTCAAAATGACCCTCTGCGGCGGCATGATTAGTGGTCGAGTTACCGATTAAAAACATTGGAGACAATTCTTTTTTTGATGATAAGAAGGATTCGGATTTGTAAAGTTCTGTTTCATAGATGTGTTTAACAATTTCAAAATGACCATTGGCAGCTGCCCATTCTCCCGCATATGAAGTTAATTGAAATTTCAATTGCATTAAATATTTTACAACTTCTAAATGTCCTTTTTCTATTATTATATTCAAGTATATTAGTATTTGTCCAAAGATACACACCCACTACTCCACTTACCCGATGCGATATTTATTGCAGATTTTGTACCGGTATACTTTTTACTAACGAGGAATTTGATAACTTGTAGATGGCCATTTGCAGCGGCAAAATCTATTGCATTGGTTGAACCGTGTAAACAAAGATTGGATATCAAGTACACCAAAATATCCAAATCACCATTGTTTGATGCTTCATCGACTGCAAATTTTGAACTATACTCAAAGTTGCTATCCTGTGAAATAAATTTAACGATTTCAAAGTGTTGATTAATGATTGCCAATTCAAATGCTATATTGTTGAATAGATTTCTTTTAAAACTTGTGCTACTCTGTTTGTCCTTGATTTGTTTGCTAATGTATTGTATGATTTCAATATGTCCATTCTCTGCTGCCGAGTCTAGAGTGATAAAGGTGATGTTGTTGTTGTTGATCGTCAGCGGATACAGATACTTTACAATCTCTATGTGACCCTGTGACATTGCATTCTCAAGTGCTAGTCGGGTGACGTCGCCTTGGTTCATATTTAGAAACATTTTCACCAATTCAAAATTACCAAGAAAGGCTGCCTCCTCTATCGACTTTTGCAAATTGATTGATGGTGTGGGCCACTGATTGACACTCAACACATAGTCAATGCCCTGTTTATAGTTTGGTTTTGTAAACTTTTCAGTGCCCGCCACTAAACAGAGAATAAGTCTTGAAGGGTCATAGGAGAGCTGATGTTCGTGGAGAAATTGAATGACCTTTATATTCCCGTGAAAACCAGCAGTCTCGATACTACTGGAGAGAAAGGAGGAGGTATGATGCTTGAATAGATATTTGACCATATCAAAGTATCGTTGGTGTGTGCACAGTACCTCGATCACATGACTATCCCATCCATAGATGACTTCATTTCTCTTGAATTTGTATTCCAATAGATTGATATATCCATTGTCACACATCCATCTCGCATCCATTATATCCAAATATCTCTTTGATTGACCATGTCTATGGCCATTTAAAAGAAAACTTGAACCTCCACCACTGCTTCCATTGCCAGTACTAGTAATCGAACTACCACCACTACCCGTGGTACCGCTACTTGTTCCCCTCCCCATTAAAAAGTTTGATGAGCTGACTATTCTACTATTGGGTCTAGGTCTATACCATCGATCTTCAGATTCTTTTTTATGATGAAATTCTATAAACTTTACTCTTTTTGCATCTCTTTCTTTTGTATAATTATTATTATCACTATTATTACTATTACTATTGCTACCACTACTATTATTACAACTCTTGTTTTTGTTTGATTTATTTACATTGTTTTTAATATGTACATGTTTTAATTCACAGCAACTGTATTTAATAAATCTGTTTATAATTTTTAATAAATAGGAATTTCTAAAAACTTGTAAAATAATTTGATCACGTAGATTAATGGTTTTTATTTGTTGCTGTTGTTGTTGTATAGGTTGTTGTTGTATTTGTGGAGTTGTTAATTGTGATTGTATTTGTTTTTGTTGTTGTTTTGGTTGTTGATGTTGTTGTAGAGATGATGCTGAGGTCATCGTCGTAGTTGTTGATGTTGTAGATTTATATAGTGGTGGTTGAAAAAGAAGTGGAATTTGTGGTTCTTGTAATGTATTCATTCTCACATATATATATCTGTATGTAATTATACAATAAATTATCTAAAAATAATTATACCATAGATTGGGTGAAAATAAGAAAAAAAAAAAAAAAAGAAAAGATTTGATCAAATTGACCCACCATTTTTGGAAAAAAAATTGAAAAATAAAAAAAAACAAAAAAAATCAGTTGGGAGGTGTGCGATCACAATATTTATTTGATTCAACAGGTAGTTGCTATGCAACCGAGATAAACGCCAAAAATATAAAAGATAATATTGCCAATGAAAATTTTACAATATTAGTTGAAGACTCACTAGTTGATAAACGTTGATTTGGTTGTTGTTTTTGTTGATTTATATTACCTCCGGTGATTTGTTTTTGATGGAAAAACATCATGTTTTTGGTGGATTCGAGTGAGGGATTTGGATTTGAAACAGAGAATAAGAGTAATGGGTATTTGGCGCTATCCTTCATTCCAACGAGCATCAATGTGGTGACATGGAGAGAGGGATAGGTGGGGAGGAGGGACGAGTCGGGGATTGTGTATTTTTCACTGGTATTTCCAGGCTGGTGTACAAATATTGAATATGGATTACTATTAGGTATAGAAATAAAATTGGTAGTTGACAATGGTGTAAATAGTGTAGATGTTGATGGGGGTATTGTATTTATAAATTCGTCTTGGTTGTTGTTGTTTGAACCAATGTATGAAATTTCTGAAAATAGTGTACCTCCATTTTCAATGCTTAGATCGATGGAATCACTTGTTGGTGAGCAATGAATGAATCTAAGGAGTGTTCTTCTGGAATGAATTGGAAAATTATTATCATCGCGTAGAATGGTTAATGATGGACCGTCATATTTATCGTTGGCTTTGGTTGCATTTCCACTTATCAAGAGCGTGTAAAAATTACCACCATCAATTTGATGTTTTGATTTACTTTGCATTTGATTGCCAGTGTTTGAATTGATTAAATCTATATTCATCAATCCAATGGGTATTTTCATGTATTCTGAAACTGATAAATATGACAGTCTTTTAAAATATATACTATTATTGAAACTAATATCAATATCATCATTACTCTCTAAAATCGTATTAATTATTCTAATATGTGATAATATTGGTATTATATTTTGATTATTATTATTTTGTACATTTATATTATTTTTTTTATCGTTATTATTATTATTGTTGTAATAATAATTAAAGAATGATAACATCGAATTATCATTTTGTTTTATATTTATATTGCCATTATCGTTTATATGATTATTGTTGATATTATTATTGTTTTCATTATTGTTATGATTGTTATTATTATTATTACTATTACTAATTATGATATTATATGAATATCCTTGATCGATTAAAATTATTAAAATTGAAAATAAGGCAATTAAAACTGAACTCCTATATGGACTATTTATATAACTATTTGATTTCAATATTTGATGATGAGTAGATGATTTAATGTAGCTGGTCATGATGATTGTGATGATGTTGATTTACCAATAGTAGTAGTAGTAGCAGCAAGAGTAATGCAGTGGGCGTTGATAACTTTGGTAATAGCTATAAAATATTTGTAGCTACTACTTTGTCTTCTTTTCTACTTTACTACTTATGGTTGGTTAATTATTAATTAATTTGAAAAAAGAAGAGAAATGAAAAAAAATAAAAACACCCAAAAGAAAAAAAATATATATTTCCCCTAGTGCTCTCTATATGTTCAAAAACAATGTGGTTTGTTTTAAATATTAATATTAGTCATTTTAAGATTTAAAAATATTGTGTCTTTTTGTATGTCAAAAAAAAAAAATGATAACTTTACACACCCCCCCTACAAAAAAAAAAAAGATTAAAAAAGTGTTGATGTGGTTTATGGGGAGGGAGTGTTTAAAAGCATATATCTATCTCTATTCCTATGAAAGATACATTATTTATCCACAAGAAAATATGACAAGAAATCAAGTTTTGTTAAAGGTGTTTATCCTTACAAGTGAGAAGATCTCTTCTTTAAGAGTATTGTGTGTTGAAAATTTTAAAAAAAAAAACAATGTATGTGTATATACTTTTGTATGTATCTGTTTATAAGCTACATACCTTTTTTTGATATTTTTAATGACAAGTCGATATAATTAGATAATATTCTAACCCATTGGTCAAATATTCTGACCAGAAAAATAAAAAAAATAAAAAAAAATAAAAAACTATCCTAAAAAAACAAGAAATTGCTAGCAATGCAAGACACGCCCAGTCAAAAGTCAGGTGAGGGTTTTTTATGAAAAATAAAAAACAAAAAAAAAAAGTAAAATCGTTGGATTTTGGTCTGTAGTCTAATCGAGGTATTGGTACCGCTATATAATAATAATAATCATATACGCTGTGTAGGGCTTTTTATTATTATCTATGTACAAATTGTTGTCGTGTTGTTTTCTTTTAATCTATTCTATTCTATTCTATTATTACTATTATTACTATATTGTGCTATATGTTTGATCTATTATGATATTATATTATATTATTAATAGTTTTCAACTTCTGATATTGGTTCGGGAGCAGCAGCAGCAGCAGCAGCAGCAGCAGCATCGGTACCGCTTGGAGATGATGGTGATCCAGGGGCAGTAGTAGCGGCACCACTATTACCACCAATTGCTTTGTGCCTGAGTATATTTAAAATTATTGAGGAATTATAATAATCCCGGTATTTGTGATAATAACGGGAGGAGGTTTAAAAATGTTAATATCAGATTGGTTGGTTGTGCCATTCAAACAAAATCAAATTCAAAAAAAAAAAATATATAATAATTGATTTTTGCCTTGTTGGTATATATGAGTGGTGTGTGTTAACTGAATATTATTTTTTTTAATTTTTTTTATTTTTTCCATACCACGCGATGATAAGGGAGATAAAGACATGCCATAACACTATGATGATGATGATCAAATATAAATAAAGAAACAGTAACAACAACAAATAAAAATAGTAAGGTCTGAAAAGGAATAAAATAATGATACATACCAACCCCATCTAGATAATTGGGATAATTGAGCTATTTCATTTACTGTATGACAACCCAACAACCAATAATTGGGTGGGTAAATTGCAATTGACCATCTCATAAAAATAAGACTGTATGCTGCCAAGGCTAAATATAGTATATTTATAAAATTAATATCTGTATGTATTATATTATTACTATTACTATTACTACTACTATCACATACTTGAAGTCATAATTGGATCAACTTTATCTGGATCATTTCTTAAGTTCATTAAAGACTATAATAAATATATTAGAATCACATGATATCTATCAAGCAACATAAATAATAACTTACAGCAATTGGGATTGACCAATTAGCAGCTAATTAAATGTTTAATGAAAAACAAATGAAATTAGTTTGTTAGTATATCATATTTCTTGATGGTAATTATCAAAAACAATATATCATCCATATCATATCATTGCCATATTTATCATTCACAATCATCATCATATGTATGTATTACACACCATATCATTCAATCCTCATAGTGTGTATTGACATGTAATTGCGTTTTCAGACCATCCCTATATGGTATCTTGTTTTAGAATGTAGACGCTTTTTAAAATAAGAAATCAATTCAAATAATAATGTGAAATTTCAAAAGAATGAATGGGAATGACGGCGATAATGATGATTATGATTATTGATTTGATTTCATTCAAATTGTTTCTTTGTTTTTCAACAACAACATACCTGCTCCAACAAAACCTACAATTTTAGTCCATCTTTCTATATAGAGTCAATTAGATTTCTGTATTAGGATCAAACAAGGTTTTAGCAATAACACACACAACCGCCGACAATTATTTATTTTATTTCAATTAATATTTACCAGACATTATTTAACCTATATATATCTATTAGTCGTATATGTGTTTTTAAATAAAATAAATTATAAAAAGGAACAACAAAAGGATCTTTTTTCACAAAAAACAATAAAATAATAAAAAAATTGATTTGTAAGGAACCTTGGGAACGAGAGGGAATTGAAAAACCTAAAAACGGGCATGAAAAAAAGAAAAAATCATAGATAACGCGACGGTTTGCAAAAATGAAAAAAAAATGAAAAAAAAATGAAAATAAAATAAAAAAATAACAATTCTGTCACCCCCACCGATCTCCCTCCATATAAAATTTTGACATAAAACTGTAGTTTTTTTTTATTTTACATTCATTTGTTATACACAGACACATTCCGACACACACAAACACACACTCCCCAGTCCTCACTCACCAGATAATTTTATTGTCGTTAATATCATTTCTTTTTTATTTAATTTTTATTTAGTCAGTCAGTGTTGATACATTTATATAAAGAATCTTATCTTTTTTTATTATTTTCTTTATATCATTTTTGTTATACAACATATACACATTCACAGTCTTACAACAGACGCACATCAACATTTAATTTAATTTAATTCAATTTATTCAACAAACACACAAAACACTTTTAGTGTAGTAAATGCAATTCGTTCGAAAGTTATTAGAAAAGTATATTGGAAATACAGTCGTTTTTAACGGTCCTCGTGCCACAGCATTCTTTGCTCGAAATCCCAAATTAGAATTTTTAAACAATGTCACTAATTTGGCACCCATGATGAAATGGTCATTATCTATCGTCCCCATTTCTCAAATTATCTCTGGAACTAAACCACCTCAAACAATTGACCTTGCACAAGCATCCTCTCTCTGTGCTACTGGTACCGTATGGACTTATTACGCAACTCTTATCCAACCACAAAACAATGGAACTCGTTTATTAGCAATCTGCAATGGTGCTATGGCAATGTGTCATGGTTACAATATCTATAGAAAGACTACTCATGAACGTTCTATTAAAAACCCTCTTCATGTAAACACCACTGCTGTAGCAACTGATTAAACTCGGTGCACAACAACAAAGAAGATGGGTATTTAGTGTAAATGTATAAAAGAGTAGTAATAATATAACAACAACAACAACAAAGGGTTCAACCATCATGACACACATTCAATGATTTTCTTGTTTGTTTTTTAGATATACACTCATTCTTATAAAATATATATTATACTTGTAATGAAGGTGTGCTATGCCTTTTTTTAAACGATTTTTTCATCTATTGTTCCCTTTTTTCCCACAACTAAATTTTTACATTACCTTTTTCGAACTTGGGTAATTAATTATTCCAAACAAAAACGACTCTACTCTATATAATAATAGCAATATACTAGTACTTTTTTTTTTTTCAAAAAAAACAAATAATAAAAAAAATGTTAATATAATTAAATCATCAAAACACAATCATAATCTTTGAGATAATCAAGGTTGCTACAATTCACTTACAAAATTGGAGAAAGTTTGTTTTTTAATGATACGATCAGAATTATCAACAATGGTTGTAGTTTAAACTTGAGCATAAAATAAGCAAAAAGTTCCTGCAGTTTATTTTTCATAATTTATGTTTTCTCTCCATCAAATTTTTTGCAATGTTTTTGTAAATTACAAGGCTTGATCCTTAATCTCCAATTTCCAATTGAATTGCAAATATATTAATTCATTGGCCAAGTACAATTTAAAAAAGATACAGATCACTATACATTGATAATAACATCAAAATTTTCAAGATTTGAAAAACTCAAAAGTAAAAAAATCGACCATTGTTAACTTTAGTGGAAATCTATGGGGTGATTTTATTTTAAAAGAGGCCACTATTATCTCTTGATAATTGATAATCCTGTGCACATATTTTTAAGATATAAAATTAATTGAAATATATGTAGACACTGACCATCTGTGTTAAAAATTTTATCTTTATAGTATTGAGAAGTATTGCGGGTAAGGGTGCTGCTATTCATTCAAGTAAAAACAGATTTAGAGGACATGGTTTTTGTGGAAAATATACTTGTGTAGTTTCTGCCATTTATTGTTCATCTAAAATATTTAATATGGTTTCTTGTATGTTTTATCAACAGATAAAGATAGGGTACAGATTATAAGCACAATAAACTAATGGTGTTTCCAATGAATAGATTTTATCATTCTACTATGACAATATATTATTTATCATCTTTATTGTTTAAATAATATGACTTGATATGGGATGAGAGGTACTCTGGTATCGGTCGATTGAGGATTTAAGGGCATATCTCTCGAATGCTTTTCTTGAACAGACTGTCTCAGTCTTGCTGTGTTGGTGTGTTGACGAATACCGTGTCTCGGTATTGGTAAACGAGATCCACCATTGCGGAGCTATCTCTATATGCAAGAGTCCAAAGTATGGGTGTTATGGATTCGAATCGATAGTTGGAGAGCATATGTTTGGCATTGGCGTAGCTATTGTTGTCAATAAGCAGTTGGAGTAGCTTTGTTGGCAATGGGTTTTGTTGATGGGAATGGAGGCCAATAAAACCGATACAGCCGTCGCCAATCAGGAAATCAATGATGTGGATATTCGAGCATCTCCAAATATCCTCCAGATAGTGATGTTCGTATTCAAAGTGCCTAGTTTTGTCTACTTGGTCTTGACAAAAAGAGTTGTTTGTCACTAAAACGATACAAATTGTTTGCCCAAAACAGATTGAAATCCACTTTAACCAAAAAAATTATAATGGCACAGAAAAGGATAAAACAATCTCCACATCCAGTTCTTTTATAAAAATAGAAAAAAATAATTATTAAGTAAAATCAAATAATACAGAGAATAATCTAAAGGGAGTAATAAGCAATTGTAAAGTTGTGCTCTTAGCCTCTGTGATCATTTTTGATTCTGAATGATTGTAAACAATGGTAGTGCTATAATTTGAGTTGACATAAAAATTAATACTAGATATATCAGATTCACCTACAGAAAGAGATTGAGAGGATAAATATTTGACATATGTATAATAAATAAAATAGAAAGGCTCAGAGTTAAAGTTAAATTTTAAATATCATCTAAATGGATTATGTTGATGGTTTGGGAGATTTTATGAGGTACAAATGATTTTAGATTTTAGAATCTCACTAAATTTTTTTATAAATTGTTCTAATTATAGAATTACCCCATTTGTGTTGGTGACAAATAAAAATATGTTAAAGAGATATTATAAAATAATAATTTTAGTTGATATTTATTTTTAATATTTATTTATTGATATTGTTATTATTTTGATTTATATTGAATTGTGTAAATTTGTTTCAAAAAGGTATTTGGATCTTTTCCATCTTGTAAAATATATTTCAAGACACCCAAATCATCAAAGAATTCAGATTCATCAGCATAGAGTAAAAGTTCTTCTTCAAAAGTATTTAATAGTTCTTTAATCTCTTGTTGAATTTTGTTTGCATGATTTGAAAGATTTGTTTTCATGTCCTGAATCCAATCACTATTATTGTTGTTGTTAGTTGTTTTGAGGAGAGAATGTAATTTGGAAACTAAAGAATAAAACAAGAGCCATGGCTGACAAATGGTGAATAGTTGTTGACTTGAAATGTCTGTGGGAGAGGGTGAATTATTATTTTTACTAAAATGATCAGAGAAAGCGTAGGCCATCAGTTTGGTCAAAGAGTTTAATTTTTGAGCTTCCCAATCTTTGAGAGATAGCATGTATAAAGTCAAGACAAGATAGTATGGAACATTGTCAGACGATTGTGATTGAAGTGCAGAATCGTTGGGAAGGGCAAGGAATTGAGAGAGTACTTTTTCAAAGTGTGGTCTTCTAAGTTGGTTAGACATGTTGCCACCACCACTAGAAGCCTTTTGATCCAAAATAAAGGAGCCCAATTGAATAAAGAAAGGAGCCATACGAAGATTACTTTCTTTACCACCACCCTTTGAATCCACACTAAATGATTCTTCTTTAGCAAAACGGATAAACAAGAATTTGAGATCGTGGGCCAATATTCTAAATCTTGAACCATCAATTTTTTGCATGCTATTGAGATTGACCCAATATTTATCAGAGTAAGAGTTAAAGGCATCGTTGGTGATTTTAGGACCTTGAATAGGGAAGAGATTGTTGCATTTAGTTTGTTGATTTCTAAGAGCAGCGCCCTCCCATTCTTCTTTTGGAACCTTCATATGACGATCAGCTTTGGAGGCATCACGATGACAGAAAAAGTGAATCATATTGAAATGAGTAACGGTGGTAAAACCATTTGACAAAGAATTTGATCCACCTGGACTAGTTGGATTATTACTACTGGTACCAGTGCTTGGTACAGTAGTTTCATTGAATGGATGCAATGGAATTCTCTTTGAATAAGTATAGATACCCAAAACATCTTCAGGTTTAAATGAATAGCCTTCTCTACAAACCATACAGGTAAAGAATCCATCGTCATCTTCTTCAACAATGTCTTCAATACTACCAGGAACAATGTTGGCAGTGATGTGTTTGCCAGATTGAGCAAGACCCAATTCTTTCAAGACACCTTCTCTATGTTTTTCAGCTTGCTTGAGTTTTTCCAATCTAGAATCCTTACGAATTTGAGTAATGACTTTAGCAACCTTTTCATTGCCTTCCAAGAGGGTTTCCAATAGATTTTCACTAAGACTACCAATCTTTGCACTTGTTGAAGTTTCTTCAAGTACATGAATTCTCTTGATAATGTTACTTTCGAGGGCAAGAGTTTGAGTGGGTTCATGACCTAAACATAGGCCTTTGAATAAGACCAACACAAATGGAAGTGCGGGTTTAGCAAGAGAATCTAACCACTCGTCACTAGTTTTATCTTTGTCCTCTGGGAAATGGCCCAAGAGATAGTCAATCAGAGTTTGAGTGATACCTCTTTGTTTGATAATGGATCTGAGTTTTTGGCCATTGTTATCAGGACGAGTGCATTCCAATACTTTAGCAAAGAAATCCAAATGGTTGGTAAAGTTGGTGTCTTTGTGTTTCTCTTGATCATAGAGATTAAAGTCCAAGTAGTTGATGAAAAAGTCGACCAAGTACTCCATCACCTCTTCGTGACCATAGGTGAGGAATGGAATGATTCTAGTCATGGCTTCAATAATCTTTGGATTTGAACGAACCAATGGACTGTTGAGTTTATCTAAAAACATTACCATTTGATCTTGAGCTTCGTTTGAATTTTTGTGATTGGAAAGATTGTTGGCAGAGTTGTTTGAACCTCTTAGATAATCACGATTGGCCTCAGAGACCACAGTTTCGATAATGATTAAGAGATATTCGGCCAAATCTGGTTGATGGAATGCTCCTTTGAGTTTTTCCAATAACCTGCCGACAGTGTTTAAGGTCAACAACTTTCTACGATTTACTTTTATCTTGACACAGTGGTATAATAGCTTGATGACCAATTGAGCCAACTCTTTTTCAACGGTAAAGTTTTTAATGTTTTCAATGACAGAGATCATTGCATCCAAACCGCCGCATTGGGCCATGACACTAGTGATTTCAAATTCCTCTTCTGGATCCTTTTCTTCACTCGTGTTATCGTTGAGGGTTTCAATAATCTCCTCGGTGGCTTCGCCATCCAAACCTTGAAGTCTATAGATGACGGTCATGGGCACGTTGGTGTCTGGTGATCGTTGGGCTTGAGGTGATCGCTTCCAAACTTGTTCGTATACTTTTCTAATGGGCAAGTCCAATTTGATAATCTTGTTATCGACCAAAAGTTCCATACCATTGTCATCGTCTAAAAAGCTGCCCAAATCCAATGTCTTGCAAATCTTGTTCTTGACATCACGCATAAGGGGTCCACCGATAGAATTGGATGCATAGGGGTTTCTATTCATGGAGCCTCTGATATACTCTTCTTGAGTTTGAGCTTTAAACAAGATCAATTGGTACACTGGCTCAGGTTTGACGGGACAGACAATGTTGCACAGTTGTTCAAAGATAAAGATTGGTGTACGGCCATCGTTACGATGTTTGTCTAAAGCCTTGATATTGGCAGTCATAAACTTTTTGTTGTCCTCGACAGATTCGGTATTTAGAGACTTCATCAATTCCTGGAGTTGTTTAACAGAGTCTTCAGTCAACTTGTTCTTTTGCACCAAGACACCACGTAGACAGAGAAAGGCGTCTAATACTTTTTCAATGATATTGTCACGTTTCATTTTGGCCTTGAGGTTGGGCACTTGGGTGAACGAGGTCAATATGGTGACCAAGGTCTTTAATACAAAGCCTTGAGAGAGATCAACAGTGGAGAAAGAAGATTCTTTGGATTTAATTCTCTCAATTTCAGAGATGATCAAATCACAAAGCTCAGGGATGAATCCTTTGACAGCCAAATAAATCTTTCTCTCTTCAGAGTGAAGAATAGAGTTGAATAGTCCGAAAAACTCTGCAGAATACTCGCCAGTCTTGCTAGCAAAAGGAATAAGACCACGAAGTAAATCCAAGATCTTGAGGGTTCTAACTGAACTACTTCTCGAGAGAATACCCATCAATGAGATAATTTCCGAACGAATAGAAGATGAAGAACTAAATAATAGTTTCTTTATCCATTGGTCTTCAAATAATCTTTCAAGTCCATTTGTTTGTTTAGCGGTAGATTGTTGTTGTGGTTTTGATTTGTTTACAATAGCCCTCCACTTGGAACCATATTTCAATACCAAACGTTTTTCTTTGGCTTCTTTGGGAGTTAAAGTTGAAGTGGTGGTTGGGGATGTGGCAACCACATTGATCAATTCTTGTTGTTGTTTGGTGAGGTCATGGTCTTCATTAAACAAGAAATTGGAATACTTTTGTGACCAAGAGTCAAATTGATCATTAACAACCCATTCTTCATATTTAACACTAGACTCACTTTCAAACAATGACAACGGATCACTGGCGGTAGTAGTAGTTGAAGCAACAGCAGTAGCAGCAGTGGTTGTAGTGTCTTTGGATGTTTCAGAAGGAACACCGCCACTTGATGATTTGGAATTGGATTTGGAACGGAGTTTACTAAATTTAGTTTCAAGTGATTTTTGAATGTCTTTGGGTTCCTTGGTGGTATCCTTTTTCAAGTGGGGATCGTTTCTATCCAGGGTGCAAAGGGAGAGAATAATCTTGAGACATGGTAAAATGATGTATTCGGAGATAACAGGGCTTTGAGAAGCCTTTTCAATGGATTTAAAGAATATCTCCATGACAAAACGGAATCTACCTTCCCAGTAGCTGTCGGAAAGGAGTGAGCAATCTTTGAGCAATTGCATCTCACTGGAAATCAAACTGGCGACATCGATAAAACTATAGTTTACCAAAGTAAAGTCAATCTTTTCCTTGATCCAACCGTTCAATTGCAAGGTAGCTTGGCTATTGTTCTTTGTGAGATAGGTCATAGCCAAACGTGCGTTGGTACGCGATGTGGTCTTTCCTTGATGAATGTTGTGGTTAAAGATATCCTTGCTTATGCCAGCTTGGATCATAATCTCTTTGATTGGTGTAAAGTTTGGATTTCTACAGAGATAGTTTAAAAATGACAAAGATTGTTCGATAAAAGCATTTGAACAGCCATAGCAATGGGTGGCTTCACGTATTTTGGGTGAGGGACCTTCGTCAGCGTCATGGTTGTGTGCAGAGAGGGATTCACCTTCGTGGTCAGCTTGAGCCTTGGATAAACTATTCATGTATCTAGAGATCTCGATACGGGTGTTTGTGAGGGTTTGGACGTTGGAACTCAAGCCTTCAAAGAGATGGTTGCATTCCTTTTCATACAATCGAGAGAGATAACCAATCTTTTTGTTGATTCTCAATGTAACAAACGAGTTGCTGTTGCTGCCAGCGCCTGCATTGCCAGCGCCAGAAGAGGAGGACGATGCTGAGGAGGATGAGGTCTTGATAGACGATGTTGAGGTGGTTGCTGCTGCGGTGGTTACTGCTGCGGGTGCGGCTACGGCGCCATTAAGATTCAACAAGTCGTCTTTACCAGGCCATGAGTCTTGGGTCTGGAAGCTGGTGATCAAATGAGAAATGATCTTTTTAAAGCTCAACAGTCTTTGATACTTTTTGTGAGCATTTTCTGACTCTTTGTCAATGTTGGCAATGGCACGTTTGTGGTCCTCGGCATTCTCGATACGCTCAATGGCAAGGGTTGGCTGACAGGTAAACGAGTACTCGAATCTAGCGTGTTTACAAAAACCACATTCGTTACAAAGGAACGCGTCAAGGTTCTCATAGTTGATGTTTCTGCAATGCTTGCATTGATAGGCATTCTCGTGGCAATTCTTGCAGATACCATGCTTGTCAGTCACAGTACGACTGCAACGAGGGCATTGGAGCTTCTCGCTAGAGAGTGCAGAGAGGTTATCGTGGAAATCAAAATACTCAATCATGAAATTTCTGGCAGTGATTGGTATCTCAAACACAATGACCTTGTCAGTTTGGTTGGGTGCAAAGTTGATTTGCTTGAGTTTTTTCCACTGATTGAATTTACCCTTGAGTTCACCAATGTCAGACACGGGTTTGTTGTTGTAGTAGAGATTGATGGTCTTTATCATTTTTCCTTTTTTGGCATCGTGTAATTGAATGTGGAGCTTTTGTATATTAAATACCGAGTGGAATTTTACCAATTGGGCAGATTCAGTGTACTTGACCTCTTGTTTCAAGATATCCAATCTAAATGTATTGTAAGGTACCTCTGGATTATTACAAACCAAACAAGGTTCAGCTTCAAGATAGTATCCATCAAAATCTAAAATATAGGAAAGACTATTATAGATTTGTGAATTTGGATGATTCAAGATTGTCTTGTTTTGGCTCTTGAAGCTATTTACAAATGTGTATGAAAATTCTATAGTTATATATGATTATTATTAGTATTAGAAATTGTTAACATGACAAGAATAATAATAAATAATAATTACCTTCATATTGATCTTTCCAAGCTTGAGGATCAATTTCATTGATAAAGTAAGTAAGCAATTCCATAAATTCATTGGCATTCTTACCATAGGACACAATGGTTTCAAGTTTACTCCAGAACATTCTATTAATAAATAATCTTTGTTCAGTGTTGCATGCCTTCCATAAATAAAACATAAAGTTGCTAGCATTGGTTCTTAAATCCAAAGAGTTTGGTTCCAACAAAAGGTTGTAAATGAAAAGATTGATATATTTTTCTTGAAGAAAGATTTGAATATGTTTGGATTTCATATCAATACGAGGAGAAGTTGTACTGGCAGTGGTGGTGTCAACCTCCTTCATATCTACATCTTTATCATCACCTGAATGCTTTGGAGAGGAGGCAGAGTTATTTTCATCAACATTTACAAATACATATGTCAACAATTCCAATAACAAACTAGTTGGTCCTTCTTCAAGATTAAAGAGAATGTTGAATAAATGGTTCAAGACATCGTTGTTGAAACAGAAATACTGCCAACTGTGGGGTCTGTCAGAGGCAACTTGGAGCATCAATGAAAGATACGAAATCAATTTGGAAAGATGATCGTAATTGATTTCATCAGAGAATCCTTTGGTCACAGTCTCAAGTGTTTTGATGCCAGTGAATTTCTTTTTCAACAAATACTCGTCCCTGATAGAGTAGTAGGAGGATTTGCTTTGATACAACAACAACAAGAGCTTCTTGGGATACTTGACAACGGTGGTTGTCTTTTTCGAGTGAATGTAGGCACATGAGATATTGGTCCAATCGAGCTTACTAATCAATGGTGTGTGGGTGTTGTTCAACTCGATCGATCTTCTTTCACATCTATAAAAAGTAACCAAGAGTTTGAATATCGATTTCGACAACAACAGCTGCATAGAATACACAGACGATGGTACACTCTTTCCAAAAAAGGGTGCAAATCTGTTCTTGGGCAACAACTGATTCTCATCTAATGTCGACACCAACAATGAACCAAAGGGTGTGTCAAACACTTCGGTCGAGGATTGATGTTGTTTTTGATTTGAAATGGATTTAAAGATAGAGTTTATCCAATTCTTAAACAAATCAACGGCACCTTGTTTCATGAGCAAATCAGAGAGTTGATAGATAAACACAGAGGAGAGAGTGTTTCCTTGTACTCTGGGCTTAGCTTTGGCGGCATATTCAGAGTTTAAGAGCATACAAAGTAACAAGAATATCATTGTATCACTCTCGAGTGTATTTGTCTTTTGAGAGACATATTTATCAAGAGTGCCATTGTGTTTGGACAAAAGATCCAAAACTACTTTAATGAAATTTGCATTGGATTCCTTGGACATCAATATCTTGGCCGAATGAGTAGTCAAACAAGCATGAATGATTTGAATGTATGGAACAATAGTTGAAAATCCTTTACTGTAAACCGATACGATTTCATTTAAGGCTAAGTTAAATATTTGAGATGGGATATCATCTGTACCAACAATTGTTGAAGAACTAGTTGTGGTTGTAGTATTCTTATTGTTGCTATTGTTATTTAATTCACTATTAATTGAAGGAGAGTCAACATTTAAACTCATAGAGATAGCCAATTTAAGTTCTTCATCATAATCAATATCATCAATTAAAACTGAATCATCGTTGTTATTATCGTTGATGTTTTCACCACTAGCATTATTATCGTTGTTGCTAGTACTATTGTTGTTGTTGTTGTTGTTATTATTATTACTATCTTCAATCATTGGTTCATCTACGATATATTCAACAAATCTATGATCCTTTGGATGATTTAGATTTGAAGATTGATAACATTTGTTACACAAATCATAGTCACCGCAGACATCACAATTCCATCTTTTTCCAGTGATTGGATAAACACTACAACTATCACAAGAGAATAATACTTCATCCACCATTTGGACATCTTCTTCATTACCACCACCAGTGGCAGATTGAATTGGTAAAGAACCACTTACTGATGCTGAATTGGTTGAAGTGGATGGTGTGGCAATATTATTGTTACCACTATTTGTACTAGTGCCAGGAACAGAATTACCGCCATTGGCCCCAGTGGATAGATTTGAATCGGGCTTTGAAATCAATGAGATCAAAGTGATACTAGATCTGTATTTAATCAATTCATTTGGATGAGAGATCAAAGAATTGAGTAAACCAAAGATATATTGAGTACTGAAGTATCGAGACTTCAAACTATTCCACAACAAATGAACATAGTTGTTGATAAACTCTTCACTCACGAGAATATTATTGGTATTGCTTTCAGCAGATGATGATGATGATTTACCATTGCCATTATTGCTGTTTAATTTTGATTTTGATTGAGTAGCAGCCAAAAAGATGGTCATCAGGTTATCGAAAAAGTTTGGTCGTTCATTAAAGAGATACAACTCAATGTCCTTGGGATTGTCATAGGAAATCTTTTTCAACACGCCAACGAGATAATCAAGCTTTTCTAAATCCATGTCGCAGAGACTGTTACTTGACGACTGTTTGAGGAGTTGGGTGATTGTTTGGTTGGCGTATTTCAACTGAATATTGTGTTTGAGTGAAAGATAGGAATTGTAATCGCCAGACAGGATCTTGAGTAAATTCTTGATCGAGGATCTCATGAATCCCAACTGAGTGTCGGTCATGATCATTGGCAGGATATCCAATGCCTTTTGTTTAAATGATTGGTCAAAGCTACCAAGAGAGAAATAATTCTTTAACGAATTGACAGAGTGCAAGAGCAACAATTCAATGGGGGTATTGGTGTCATTGCTGCTGTTGGCGTCTGATGACTCACCATCATTCTTTTGCTGAGATTCTGTCGATGCTTCGTATTCAGAGTCCCATCCAATAGATGATTTGGCCTTACCATAGACTTCAATTTGGTCAATGATGGGCGAATTGCCCAATGTAAAGGAAGGACCGGCGACAAGTGTGACCTTTTTACTCGACTTGAGGGCCTCTTCGTTGGTCAATGGGATATCATACCATCTCTTCATGCCCTCTTTGACTGGAATGACTCTATTGTAGATACGGAATTCAGTGGGGATATGTTTGACAGATGCATTGCCAACCAATACACGAATACCACAAATGACATTACTGCTATTGTTGCTGTTGTAAATGATCAAGTTCATAGACTCTAAACTCTGACACACAACGTATTCATCATTGAATGATAATCTTTGTTTAATGACATCTTGTGAATAGTATTGTAATGGGTCACCACCATATTTCACCGATGGTGTAATACATTCAACATTTTCAAAGAAATCAATTGGAAACACTGGCTCAACAGTATTGGCTGTGGTGGTGGTTGTTGGTGTGGTAGTTGTGGTAGTATTATCATTGTTATTATTATTATTATTAACTAAACCTTCAGAGATTTGTTTCTTTAATTTCAAATACTCTAATACTTCTAAACTTTTTTCATTGTCTTCTTTTTTAGGAGTAGTGGCGGTAGTAGAGGTAGAGGTAGATACACTACTGCTGCCAACAACATCTTTGGAAGATAATGGATTATCGACAGTGTAGTCGTATCTAACAAGACTACCGTCTTCAAGCAAAACCAACAATTTAGGAGATGCTCTATTTACCCATGTCATACCTTCAACCTTGTTTATCTTTTGTTGTTGAATGGTAACTTGACCAAGAGTGAGCTTAAATGTCAACAAAGAGGTGCTTCTCGAGGCAAAACAAGTAAAGTAGTTGGAAAAGTTGGGTGTCAACTGAAGGAATCCTTGCGATGGCATCGAGATCTTTTTCGAGGGATCGGTGATCTCAAAGGAACGGACAATATCTGTGACAGTGTCGTTGAGCTCCAAGACGTGGCATTCGCCATTAGAGTAGGTGCAAATCACACAATTCAACTCGGGACTGGAAAAGACATTGACGCCACCGGTGACCTTGTTGACGGGCACCTGGAGGGTCTCGATCATGATGCAAGACTCGTTGTCGTTGTTGTCTTGGATGGGTTGGAAGTACAAGAGACCCGAGGCCGACAAGGCCAATATATAGTTTTTGCTGTTCTTTGACACCAAGCACATGTCCTTGATCGAGTCTTCCAAGAGAGAGAAAAAGTGGATTGGTGACAAGTTGTCTTTGGACAAATCATAGATCTTGATAAACTCGTTGGTCACGACAGCCAACTCGACTTGCGAGCCAATGATCCATTCCACTTTGATAATGTAGATGGTTTCACCAAGGGCCTCAAGCGAGAGATCAATGACCAATTGATCGACAATCTCTTCCTTGTGATTGATGGTGAGGATTTTGCATTCACGCATGCCCACAACGGCGAGATACTTTTCGTTGGCGGGATTAAACACCAAGCCAATGATGGGGAACCCAACCGACGATTTAGACAAGACTTTGAACGAACTCTTGTCAATGGTGGACTCGTCGTCGAGTAACTTTGAAAAGTTTATCAACGACACGGTGTCGTTCTCGGCAATGGCAAGCACGCCACGTGAGTTACTGGCCAACGCACGTCTTTGAAGTGGACCATTGGCAATGAGGGTCTTTAATAGATTGCCGTCGGATCCCTCCAATTTCAACTTGACATCAAA
The DNA here is from genome assembly GCA_000277445.1 of Polysphondylium violaceum. Taxonomy (NCBI): domain Eukaryota; phylum Evosea; class Eumycetozoa; order Dictyosteliales; family Dictyosteliaceae; genus Polysphondylium; species Polysphondylium violaceum. Next base: position 42,765 of record AJWJ01000021.1, on the reverse strand, counting down.
TGCGCCATACTTTGTTGTTTTCTTTTGCACCAACATGTCAAAGCTCGAGACAATCTCGGGATTGGCCACGGTACCTGCCGATGTTTCGTTGAATATATTTTGTTTGTTGTCTTGCTTCTTGGGCTTCTTGTTTGGGTTGTTCAAGATGTTCTTGTACATATCGATAAAGGTTGGGAACAATTCAGACAACTTGGCAATGATGTTGGGATTTGATTGAATGATTTCATTGTAGAGCTCTTGCTTGTCCTTTTGATTTGGGATATTCAAGAAATAGTCATTGTTCTTGGCTGTGTTGCCAGTTTGTTGGTCAGCAGGGGCAGTTGATTTAGGAGTAGGTGTGGGGGTGGTAATCTCCATTGGAACAACTTTGTTACTACCAGCACTGGCAGCAGTGTTCTTTTTAGCTGATGCGGCTGGTGGTTGATATTGTCTTGGTTTCAATGCTTTGCATGGACGAGCAGCGCCAGCTCCACAATCACAAAAGAATCTACTGAATCGAGAATAGCTGACTTGATGGCCTTTGTGACAAACCTTGACACAAACTGAACAACAACCCTCGCTAAATTTGAGACCACAAGTAAAACAGAAATACCAGTGTTGGTCGATATAGTCGTTCTTGGTGACCGAGTAGGTGCAGAGTTTGGAAGCCAACTTCTTTTCCTCGTCCTCTTCGTCGACGTTGGCGTTGGTTGAATTGGCATTGTCAACCGATAGACTGTTCTTTTCATCGTCAAACAATTCATCGCCCGAGTCTTCGTCGTCTTCGTCGGAAAACACGACGTCTGGGCTGTCCAAAAGAATGCTTTCGTCGGTGGTGTTGGACGAGCCGTCCTCTGAGGCCATAACCTCGTCCTTGAGTGCATGGCCACATTGATGATGATGGTGGTGATGATGTTGATTGACAAAGGCACTGGCAGGATCCTCTTTTTGACAAGACTTGGCCAACAATAAAATATTCTCGACAAAGCCGAGAATCAAATTAAAGGACTCCAACTCATTGACGCTGGCGACAGGCAAAGAGACGGCGATGTTCAAGTTGCTAATCTCTTTAAACAAGGTCAAGAGTTGGTGTTGATCCATGGCCAAGTATTGCAACAAGTCAAAATAGACTTTGAGCAACTTGGGATGCTGGATCCAATCGCTGCCAAAGGCGCTAGGGAGGATCGACAAGAGAACATTTAATAAAATGGGTGCGAAATCAGCCACCTTTTCGTCCCAATCAATGTCGACGACAGTGATGACGTTGGAATTTGAACTTGTCAACACGGGTGAGCTAGTCTTGCTGGTTGTGGCGCTTTCTTTCTTTTTGGCTGGTTTCTTTTTCTTTTGATCCTCTTCATCGTCTTCCTCGTCCTTTTTGGGTTTGCCAAGCAACTGTTGTTGTTGTTGGTGATGTTGAGTGACAAAATCTTTACTAAAACTGCTAAACTCTTTGGATCCAATCAACAAGCCAACAAACTTGACCATCTGTTCTTGATTATCGACCGTTGTTGGATTGGAACCATCCAAACCCAACAATTTTTGTTGAAACCATTTCTTGAGATTATCGACATCAATCGACTTGAATGTATCAATGACACTGGATCTAATGGATGTAATGAAATCGGGTGGAGTTGGGATGGTCATGATCTTTATCAAAGTGTTCAACACCTTTTGATTCAGAGCAACGTTGGTGCTGTCCATCAATATCCAAAAGAGATTTTCCAGACTGCCAACGGGCAATGTAAATTCAAATTGATCGCCCATTGGCAACACACCAGTCATATAGAAACAATAGACATAGCTGCCATTCAATTTGGCTGTATTAAACAATATGCAGATATAATCCATCACTAGATTCATCACCACTGAGTTTGAAGAGTAATGTTTATCCAATGATTTGTATCTGCTATGGCCAGTAGAGGCAGCAGGGGCAGGATCACCAAGCAACAATATATCCAAAACATTGTTCATACTAGTCAATTTGTGATGACTGTTGAGTTGATTGGAACGGGCACCAGAGAGAAAAGATGAGAATGATTCATGCTCTTTGAGGAACGATGAAAAGGTGTAGTCAATGGTGAACAACAATTGTTGATTCAAAAGATTAGACAAAACACTCTTGTCGACAACAACAGTGCTAGTGGTGTCTTTTTGGAGGACCGAGTAGATAGAGAATGCATGATCAGACAATGACAAAATGGAACGAATCAAATTTTGAAAAGCGGCAATATAGATTTCATAGTGTTGCTTTTCAGTGGCAATAAGATTCTTTTCAAACGATGGCTGAAGCAACCAATTAAACGATTGCTTTTGTTGTTTTGAAACAAGGCTACCATCCACCTTGTGATCATTATCCCATCTCTCTACGACGAGTTTATCTTGATCAGAGAATGTCAATGATTTCATGGCATTCAATGTATCTGATTTTGGACAAAGAGCATAGATCTCTTGAATCAATTTGACGTCGGTCTTGTTCGAGTGGGAGAGTGGCTTCACGAGGATTTCCTTGTAATTGTTTTTATAATGAATTAAATACCTAGTTAAAAATTTAAACAATGCTGGCAACAAAGTTAAAAATGGATCCACTGTAGGTGTATCTTTATCTTTGGCACTAGTACTGCTCTCTTTGTCAGACACCATATTGGAAGAATTTGATAGAGAGCTGGAAGAAGATGATGAAGAGTCTTCCTCTTCCTCATCCTCGTCAAACAATGACCAACCACCAGAGAAATAGGAATCACTGGCTTCAAATTCCTTTTCCAAATTATTACTAGTGCTAGCTGAGCAAACACTCTTGTTGAAAATAACACCCAAATAATTGATTGTACTTGAAACGATTCTCAAACTAGTTGAGAGATCACCTTCAACACCACTGACGCCAATACTATTATACAATTGATTTAAAATATTTTCAGTATGTTTAAACCATGGAATGCTGTTGTTGTTCTTTTGACTATTGTGACAAGCCTTTAAAAAAGACATATAGATACAGGAATGTAAATCCAATCGAGTGGAAAAACAATTGGCATCGTAAATCTTTTCCATAAAGGGTGTTGGTGGTGGTAAGCAAGAGAGCACCATCAGAGCAGTTGATGAAATATAGTCTGAATAGAGATAATCCAAACATTGGACACTCTTCAATGGCACAACCAAATCGGTGGCAAGCTTAATTAGATTTGAATAAAACAAATTGTAATCCTTGGTAATCTTGCTGTACTTGGCTTGCAAGACAAGATGTTGATCGATATTGATCCAACTGTTGTTGTCAAATTGGAGTTCATAAAACTCAATATTGTTGGAACCACCACTGCTGCTAATTAAATCTTTATAATTTAGATTGACCAATGACAAACTATATTGATTGTTATTACTATTCTTGATGGACTTGAATGACAACACTTGATTGGAAAATATAAATGACAATTGAGGTGACACTGAATCAAAGTGTTGAATGATATAATTTACAATTAAAAGTAATCTTGAAAACAATAAACTGTTGGGTGTAATTGATTTCAAATCAACAACCACTTGATTAATGATTGTCAAACAGTTGTCAACGATATCCAATCTACTCTTTTCATCCAATGAATGAAAACTAAATAACAATAAATAAATAAACTCTAACGAAATGATTTCTTGAAACTCTAAACCAAAAGTTGATTCTTTGGATTTCTCTTTGACAACAGTCAAAAAGGTTGACCACAAACTGACAACCAATTGATCATTAACCACTGCATTACTATTGTTATTGTTGAGTTGTCTCCTCACATAGACCCAAGCGATAAATGTGAGTTTTTGTTTTGGTAAATTGATGAGTTGCAAATGGGTGGTGCTTGTAAATAAATAATCACAAAATTGATTTAAAAGAGCGAGTGAAGCGTGATTCTTGATAACTGAAAAACAAACAGAAGTCAACAATTGATTATAAGTGTTGGACAATACTTTTTTCGAGAAACAATTGTTGGCGGAGGTGGTGGTTGATGAAGGGGTAAACAAGAGTGAATATAATATTCTAATATGTTGTAAATTTAAATTTTGACGAGTAAATTCTGAATAGATAGACTTGTTTACTAGTGTATGAATAAAAGACAAAAATGTATATACTTTGGACTTTGTAATCGATTCTACATTTTCTTTGACTTTATCCACAACAGCAGCACTCTTGGCAGCCACTGGTGCAGGTGTAGAAACGGGTAGTTTTGAACTGGACGATGATAAAGGATTTTCAAATAATCCTCCAAAATAGTCATCATCACCATTGTATGAATCATTGATCTTTACAGGTGATGGTGATACTGCTCTTGTTGTTGCCGATGTAGTGGTAGTAGTGACTGGTGTTGTTATTGATGATGATGATGATAATGTTGAGGTTGTGGTGGTAGTTGGTGTTTTATTAATATTATTATTATTATTATTATTTACAGGAGTTGAAATATCCATATTATTATTACTATTACTGCTATTATCTTTAAATGAAAGTATATATAATAATGAGAATAGTGTATCAATCAATTGAGGTTTCATAAATAGATTTGAAATATCATTAAATGAGTATTGTTTGGATTCCAAGAAATCAAACCAGTTTTGATTATCTAATAAAAACTTTGTAATTGGTGTAGTATTATTATTGTTATTGTTATTACTACTATTAACAGAAGACATTAAAGGTGTTGAAGTTGGAGTTATTGTAAATCCTAATGAATTTAAAGTTAAAACATTATCATCGTGAATTTTTTGTTTTAAATCTTCAAAATGTTTAAAAACCAATTGAACAGCCAAAATGATCAATTGTGGATTAATGGTGATTAAATTTTTAGATTCAATTTCATTTTGTTTTAATTGGACCAACTCTTGAATATTGATATTCATTTTAGAGGCATCTGATAAAATACAAATAGAGAAAAATATCTCGGCCTTCATTCTAAGGTCTGGATAATTTAATTTTGTTCCAATTACTTCAAATAAATTTTCAAATATCTATAGAAATAATGAATTGATTAATATTAATCCAATTCATTAAAAATAGATAATAATACCAAGAATTACTTACATCTTTTGATAAAAATTTAGAGTTATTCATTGATAAATGATTGATCATTGCATACGATTGATAAGATCTTAGAGTACCAATGAGTCTACCAATGAAATCAATGGTCCAAGGAATGGAAGAGATGTCCAATGTGTCAAACCCTTCGGAAAACAAAATATCTTGTACACTGCTCGTAAATGAATAAATGAGTTGTTCATTCTTTTTGAAATTTTCAAACTTGTCAGACACGACCAAATCTGTTTGGAATGGGAGTAAAAGTTTGGAACAAATAGAGAGTAATCTGCTTGGTCCTCTTAATGTGTTGTTGAAATAGATTGAATTGTTTTTAACCAATTGTTCATTATTATATTCTTGTGTATTGCTGTTGTTGTTGTTTGTACTGCCGGTAGCGGTGGCAGTGGCGGTGGTGGAATGATGGTGATGGTGGTGGTGATGGTGGTGGCCAGTCGTATCTTTATCAGTGTTGCTTACCGATGCCACCACTGGCACAGCATTGTTTTCTTTGAATCCATTATTCAAAAATTGATTAAAAATATCTGTGATTGGTGGTGTGGTTGACTCTGTAGTTGGGGCTGGTGCTGCGGGTGTTGATAATTTTTCCTCTTTTGGTAAATCGATTGGTAAAGAAGACGAAGAGGTGGCGGGTGAGGACACGGAATCCACCACACCGCAACATTCCAAAATGTCTTGGGCATTTGATATATTTAAAAATGACGGAATGTGGTCGTAAAAGGCTGTGTCGGGCTCGGAATACTCTAAACAGCACAACATGTCGATGATCGACACCAATATCAAGGGCACTGCGTTGTTACCGCTAATGTATGGCTCTGACACACTGGCCAAATCAATCTCTCCTCTGCCCCATTTCTCAAGTGTGTTGAGACAAAATTCAATTGCCTCTTTACTAAAACTTTCCAGTAGTGAATCTGTGCATATTCATATCAAGATATAAAAGTAAATACATTAATATCCCACTCGCAATCAAAAATGGAAAAAACAAAAAAATTCAAAAAAATTAAAATTTTTTTTGAAAAATAATTATGGATGGATGATAAGTTCACACACAGCACCACCCCACATAAATTTAGATGGAGAATTTTTTAAGAACAAATGTGTGTCTTGAGGCATCGGTGTTGCCTAATAAGCTGATTTTATACACATGTACACAGACACAAAACTATGAATGAGATATAGATGTAGATATAGATATAAGGAAAATAAAACATACCATCCACCTCTTCAGAGATTAAGAGAAAAGAAATTGATTCCAATACTTTGGTTATAAAAATAAATTGATTGACATGAAGTTGTTGAGATTTAAAGAGAGAATAAAGAGGTTTTAAATCTTTTGATACTTTTTCTTTTTTCAAAAGATTAATTAGATCTCTAAAGTATATATTAATACGATCAACTTTAACCTCCTCTGGCTTCTCTCCAGCATCATTGCTATTGTTATTGTTATTATCTTTCATCTCATTATCCTGTTCATTTTGATTATCACTGTTTTGGTTATCCTATATATGATACCATTAGTACAATATATCTACGATGATTGATAAGATATGTAAAGAATACCCACCATTAGATTTTCAGATAAAGCTATTGCTAATAATAGATCAGGATCCATGAATAGGTATTTATGTATATGTAGAATAAATGTAAAAGTGGGGTGTATCAAATAGGAAGTAGTGGATAGATAAGTAAAACACACAAAAAAAGATGATAATATTATCCCACCTTTATTATTTTAGAAATGAATGAAAACCTAAAAAAATTAATATAAAAAAAAAAGTTTTTCAAATTATTTTTTTTTTTTTTTTTTTTTTTAAAAATTGGTTTGTTGGATTTCTCAGAAGAGATATTAGTCATTTATTTATACAGGCATCACATACGAGTACACAATCAAATGAATGTAGTTCGAGAGATAGACAGAATCAATCAGAGAGAACTCAGTGCCAACATCGGCGAAAAGGGGTCGTGGCACGCCGACTATGCACACAGTCCCTATATTTTTGTCGGTGGGCTGAGCGACGAGCTCAACGAGGGCGATGTGATGGCGATTTTCAGCCAGTATGGCGAGATATCGGAATGCAATCTGGTGCGCGACAAAGAGTCCGGCAAATCAAAGGGCTTTGCATTCATTGGATACGATGATCAGAAAAGCACCATATTGGCCGTCGACAACTTTAACGGAATCAAAGTACTCAACCGAACACTCAGAGTCGATCATGTCAAAGACTACAAAAAGCCTAAAAAAAACAGTGACGATGAAGACACAGACTCTGACCATTCAAGTAATACAGATCAATCATCATCAGAGGACGATGAACAAAAGAGGAAAAGAAAAGAAAGAAAGGCAGAGAAAAAGAAACAGAGGGAAAATGAAACACCGGAGCAAAGACTAGAAAGAAAAGAAAAGAAAAAAGAAGAGAAAAGAAAGAGAAAAGAAGAAAAGAAACTAAAGCGATTGGAAAAGAAAAGAATAAGAGAGGAGAAATATAAAGACGATGATGACGACTATGAAAAGAAAAAGAAACCATCTTTACATGATATAGATGATAGAAAAGATGAATATATAAAAGATAGAGATAAAAGCTATAGTGGTAGTAATAGTAGTCGAGAAAAAGATTATGATCGATATGATCATAGATCCAAGAGAGATGATGATAGATACAAGAGAGATGATAGATACAGTAGTAGTCGTAGTAATACAAGAAATGAATTTAAAGATGAAAGATACAGCAACAGCAGTAGTAGATATGATAGAGACAGAGATGATGAGAGATATAATAGTAGATACGATAGAAATAGAGACAGAGATAGAGATGACTATGGTAGATATAATCGAGACAATAGAGATAGATATGATAATAGAGATAAAGAAAGAAACAACGATAAAAGATCGTCATCATATAGAAATTAACTTAAATAAATATTCATATAATTGTATAAAGAAATTAATCTTATATCCAAATTTATAAACACTCTGTCTTCATATGTTTATAAATTTAGAATCTGAAGAAATTAATTGAGACAAATTATCATTACCATGAAGGTATCGATCAAATGCAAATGAGATCTCAATTGTTTTTATTTCTGATCAAAAATTTGTTAATGAACTGGAAAACTCGTCCGATTAGGACCGATGGTAGAAAAAAAAAAAAAAAAAGGACACAGATCTCAAGTTATAGTTAAGTAGGGTATCTTAATGGATTTCTTAGAAATGCTGTAAGGAGATCTTAACCAGACACAAAAGACTTGACCCGACACAAAAAGCAGTTGAAGAAAAAAAGTTTTTGTTTTATGGAATCTTGGCATCTTGGCAGTGAATTTTACATTTTCATCGAACACACATCTAATCACATGATAGAGATGAAATAGGAAACATGTATTATAGTAATAATAAAAATAAAACTAATTTTTTTTTTTTTTTTTTTTTTTTTATTTTTCATTAATTTATTTGTTTGCATTTCTTTCTTGAAATTGATTGTGTAAATAGCTCATCCACAACACAAATATATAGATATAAACAATAAAATGAATTTTAGTAAAGAACCAGGAGAAAAGATAATACTCAGAGCAACGACAAAGTTTTCTGGGCAATTGGGAGCATTGATATTTACAAATCTGAGATTGGTGTGGATTCAAACAGGACACAGCGAACCAAGTTTACATTTTCATTTATCAGAGATTAAGAATCAATTTGTCAGTACACCACAGAGTAATAAAGCTTTGTTGAGATTGGGTGTAAAGGACTCGGTTCAGGACAAAATACAAGACTTTCTCTTTGAATTTACACACACCACCAATGCACGTTCAGATTTAAACTCTTTTAGAGACAAGATTGCACAACTTGCCAATCTCAGTAATCCCGCACCAGCAGCTGCCAAAGACGCAGCTGCTACAGGCAGTGACGCAGATCCCAAGTCGACCAACAGCTCGCCCACACTCGCCTCCAAGCAACAACTCCTCAAACAACAACAGCAACAAAAACTCGCAGCCGAAGAGAAAGCCAAACAGAATCCCTTTCTCTCGTCTCTCAAGCAGCCCTCTATATCTGAAACAGAGATCAAACAGCGTGTCACACTGTTGGCATCAAACAAAGACCTTAAACACCTGTTTGACTCGTTGGTTGGACGAGGTGTGATATCAGAGTCTGATTTCTGGGAGTCGAGAAAAGTGTTGCTCAAGAACGACACGGTAAAATCAGAGAAACAAAGTACAGGCATGCCCAGCAACATTCTATCAGACGTCAGGCCAACCTCAGAGGACGGCAATCAAGTCAAATACCGATTAACACCGACCATCATCCATCAAATCTTTATTCAATACCCCTCAGTAGAAAAAGCCTACAAGGCCAACGTCCCTCATAAAATTTCAGAGCAAGACTTTTGGAAGAAGTATGTTCAATCCAAATACTTTTATCGTGATCGTAATATCAATGCTCCACCAGCTCAAGATGATTTATTTTCAAAATATGATACAGACGAATTGAATTGTATGTATTTATTATTAATTACTATTATTATGATCAATACAACTTACCAACAACAAACAAACTACTATAGCTATAAAAATATTAAAAAGAAAGTTATTAGATATAAATCCATTGGTGGATATTAGTTCAGAGGGTGATGATGATAAATTGACGTCTGGGTATGGTGTATTGATTGATCAAACCCAGAATCCAGAAAAACTTGAAAAGGCATTACCTCTATTAAGAAGATTTAATAGACACAGTGCTCTGGTGTTGGGATCCAAAGATTTGTTGAGCTCAAATCTAACAGAAACTCCATCGAAAAAACTAAAGATTGGTGAAGATGAAGACGAAGCAAGTATCGCTGAAAAAGAAAAGATATTGGAACACAACAAACACTTGATTCAAAAACATGCCATTATTCAAGACTTGGCCGACGATAAAACTCTAGACATCCCCACACTTAAAATCCTAGATCAAAAAAGATATTTTGAAGGAAACTCATCGGCAATTCTGAGCACGAGCGAACGAGTAGAACTAAGAGAAGAATTCCAAGAGGCCAATACTCTTTGGGTACCAGACTTCTATTCAATATTCTTTAATGACAACAACAATGAAGATGAAAAACAACAATCGATATTAAAAGAAATTCAAAGTGTTTCATCAGTCGTTAGTAATCAAAATACAACTACCGATGAATACGTCCTCAATGAATCTACATTTAAAACTGAATTTTTCAATAAATTTAGAACATCAAACGAACTACTTCGACATTTTTGGGCAACCACGTTCACTCCTGGTAGAGGTGTACCACCTACACCTCAACGAATGGAAAAGAATAGAAAGCTCGTCGAGGTCATTGGCGACATGTATGACAAATTGCAAGAAAAGCAAAATGAACTCAGAGATGCAGGTAAAAAGAATCAAGGTATATTGTTTACCTCAATTCTCAGTACACTCAACAAAGCCATTGAAAAAGCTCAATCTATTTCAAATCCACCAAATCAAAATACAATAAAATAATTATTATTAACAATAATAATAATATAGTAATAATAGTAATGTAATAATATTAAAATTTATAATATTTATTTATCTGATTTATAGAATGTATATCTGGCGAGATCATTTAGATGTGTGTGTGTGTGTGTTTTTGTTATTTTTTGTTATAATTTTTAATTAATATGAATAGAAGAATAAATCTTTCTAACAAACCAATAGCATGAAAAGAAACCAATGGAACCAGTTAAAACAAAGAAGGCCAAAGACATGATCAAAGAATAGGAAAAGTATAACAACACAGAGACAAATTTGGTGATTTGTAATTGACCAAAAAAGCTAATCGAATAGAAAAAGACATAGATGGCAGAGGAACCAGACACCAAGAATGATCTCCACCACCAGTGGTAATCTTCGGCACACAATTGAAAGTAACACATGACAATAGAGATTTCAGCACTAGTGAATATCAAGATGATCAATACGATAAAAAGGAAACTAAAGATATAATAGAATTGATTGTTCCAGAGTGATGATAAAATAAAGTACAATTCAATAAATACAGCACCAAATGGAAGAATACCACCCATCAACACAGAGAGATATGGGTTCATGTACCAAATTTGATCGGGAATTTGACGTGGAATTTGATTGGTACGAACTGGATCCTCGGGTACTGGCTTTTTAGAGGCAAAATAGCTTCCCCAGAATACGAGTGGAACAGAGATACCAAACCACATGCCAATGATGGCGGCAAAACTGCCTGGACCAACGGCGGCACTGGATCCAGAGCCACGGAGAAACATGTTGATGATAAAGAAAACACCAAATACAATACCTGGAAAGGCAAATGCGGTGTACAAGGTATTCTTTTTCCAGTTTTTGCCCTTGAAAAACATAAAGGCACGAGTGGAAAAGTAACCGGCAAACATGGCCATAAAGACAAACAAGACAATGAGGGCGGTGGCAAGACTACCAATGGCGGCAGGTGAGAGGAAACCGAGAACGGCAAAGACCATGGTGACGACAGTCATAAAGAATACTTGGACACCACTACCAATCAACACAGACAAAAACATGGGACGGGCGGGTGGTCTAAAGATATCACCGTGAATCATCTTCCAACCAGTCTCTTCAGAGTCTTCGGCATCGATGGCATTATATTTTCTAAAATCGGCTCTGAGAGCTCTCATCATAATCATGGCAACCATAATGGTGAGGATAAAGACAATCATCAAAGAGTTGACAATAGAGAACCAATGGAATGAAGAGTCACCAGTTTCAAAGTAGACGTCCCATCTCTTGTTCCACAATACCTTGCTCTCTTTAAAAGAGACACTATAGGTCCAAAGAATAGACTCACTCTTGCTAGACACTGATTGGGCGACGCCCTTGCTCTTGGGACACAAGTAAGTGTTGCTGACGTCATAGGATGAGGTGTCATAGGCAATTGATTTGGGTTCGACTTCAAAACCTACAATATATGATGTATCTGATCCTTGTTTTTGGTGATACATGAGAATAATATCAACGTGATTGTAAACGTAATAGAGGGTTGATTTAGAGTCACCTCCAGACTTTTCTTTGAAACCTAAACGAAAACCTGTATCAATAGCTGACTTTTCATATTCACGTACTGGTAAACCATCTACCAACCAATGAACTTTATAATCTGCTTCAATTCTTTCTTGGAGTTGTTTTAATGCTCTTTCTCCTACTGTTATATTACAATCTTTGGCAAAATAATTTAATACTTTACACTCTCCTTCATCTTCTAAAAATGGAATCTATTATTATTATTATTATTAGTATATGCAGCACTACCTATTATTCCTACAAAACTACATACTTCATAAGCAGAATTTTCAATACGATCACCCATTAAAATTTCACCCAAGTTTTCGGTATCATCAACGATTCTTTCAGGTTTACAAACACTCTCGAGTGAATAGTATTTATATGGGATTTGAGTATGAACAGAGGAAATCTTGTTTACTTTTAAAGGGATCAATGCACCAACGGCAAAATCTTTGGCTGCCATACCTGGGAGATAAAAGACAGCATCGCTACAACCTATAAACACAATAAAGAGTACTGCCAATGACGACAATAGCATCTTTAAAGATGTTGTTGATCTTTTCATCATCATCTTTCTTTCTTTCTATAGATATGTAAGTATGTATGTATGTGTGTAAACTACAACACTGCGCAGTTGAATGAATAGTTTTTGAAAAAATCTAACTCACTATTGCCGCTTTGAAGTAATATAGTCAAAATATAAAATAGAATTTTAGAAAAAAATTGCACAAAAAAAAATTTGAAAAAAAAAAAAAATATAAAAATAAAAAAAAAGCCCACAACCAACGTGGTATGTTTAATGGTTGACTTTTTTATATATGTTGTGAAAAAGAACAAGTCCATTCTCTAAAATACGAGAAGTGGTATTAGTATTGTTTGGGGTCTATCTATGTGCGGGGAAAAAAATGCATAATCTACGAATCTAGTCCTTAAATCTCTGTCTGTTTTTAAAATTTGAAAAACTATTCGGAATTTTCGGCTCCGAAATTAGATATTTTTTTCATATGAACTTTTTTTTTTGCCTCAGTCCAATCACACTTTGAAGTACAGTAATAGATTTGAAAAGTTGTAAATAGCTTTGATTCTAATACACACCAGTGTGGTACCAGTGTGTATTAGAATCAAAGGCAATAACATAAGGGAAAGAATAATAGACGAGATTTGTAATTGCTCTATTGAAGAGATATTTTATCTGGAAACTGAGGAAATCCAAGTCTTGGGAAGAGTTAGAAAAACTCAAAAAGATTACAATCCACATTTTTCTTTCCATTTCTTTTTTCCAAATGGCCATTGAAGTCTGTGATGCCACTATTCAATATACAGAAGATCACCTTGACGAAGCTTGCGTAATTAGATTTTCATCCATTTTAAAATAATAATATTATACTATTATACTAATATCAAAATTAATTTATTTCAATAGCTTTCCTTCCAGGTTGCATCTTCTATCCATTGTCAAGTAAATTAACAAAAGAAATTAAAAAATAAAAGTATATAATTTATATTAGATAACAAGCTTTTGTAAATTTAAATTAATAAACAATATGAATTACTCTTATACAACAACGACAACCACTAATAATAATTAATAAAACTGTGGTTCTGTTTATTTCTTTAATTTTTTATTTATTTATTATTTGTTCTGAAAAAAATTATATGGTTAAAAAACACTCTGTGAGTGAAAAGAACCGTTGCCGATTTAAGATATATTACCATCTTGACCAACCATCTGTCATTAAATAATCAACTGCTTTTTGAAAACTAATTGTTTGGTATAAATTTGATGAAAGTCTTTTAAAAAATGGATCGTTGACATTAAAATCTACAAAATAAAATAATCTATTACCTCTAACATGAGCTTTTGGAATAGATTTATCATAATCATATGCAGTGTTGATCATTGAGGCAATATAATTTATATCATCTCTATCCGAAATTCTAATCTCGTAAGCATATAAAATTTTGTTTTGATATAGCATGTAGTCACCTTTTTCCAATGTCTCTGTCCACCCCCTTACAATTTCTTCAGTGAAAGTTGTTTCATATTTATAGCCGGTGGTTACTGATGCTGATACATCAAATGCTTTAAATTGAGCACCAGCTGAAAGAGTAGTTTCTCTCCACCAAGTTTCAACTATTGAGCTTCCTTTTCTGTGTTCAAGCGAATAAGTTCCTTGGTTTATTACATTTTTCGAATCAATAAAGCTTGTATAAACTGCCACTGGTTTACATCTAGTGTTCCAATTGACTTTCGCCCAACTTGGATACCCTGGAATCGCTGCCACTTCATATTTTACGGGTTTATATCCCGAAAATGAAGTATTTCTGTTCATCAAAAAAACATTTGGAATATCTTTATGCTTTGTATTAAGAGCAACGTCTTCATTAGAATTAACAACTGGAGATTTTGACATGTCATAGCTTGGAAGATTGGTTAAAATTGATAAAATTTCTTCAGTAACATTGGGATTGGAAATAAATATATCTTTTACTGAAGCTCCTTGAACATTCTCTTCTTGTTTATCATGGTCCCCTCTAATATCCATTGTTGTTTTTTTTTAATTTATAAAAATAATAAAATTTTTAAATTTGATCCTGCTTTTATAGTTTTCAAAAAAATAAAAACAAAATCTAATTTAATTAATTTGTAAGATGAAAAATGGTTTGGTTGTTCAAGTGGTGGTTAAAAGAAAATACCACCCACAATAAAATCTATATATAGATGATGATCACTGAGGATAATGAAAGTTATTATTTCACACTTTAAAAATATTTTAAAGAAACATTTTGCACTTAAAAGTCACTTTTAATGTTCCACCCATATTGGGAAGTGGGGGATGGTTATATTAGAATATAAATGGCAATGGGTGGTGGGGTACTTCAATAATAATATTTTAAAAGCAATTATCAACTTGAGATAAAAGTAAAAATGATATAAAATCCATTATCCTCTGATGGTGATCATCATCTATATATAGATTTTACTTTTACTTTTACTTTTTACTTTTTTTTTTTTTTTTCCAGATTTTTGAAGGAGTGTGATTGTGTCCATTCCCAATATATTTTAATTGGGGGTGTGTGAAGTGGGGGGGTTTAAAAAGTGTGAATGTGGGAACATTATAAGTGACTTTTAAGTGCAAATTCATAATTTTCTTTGTCCTATTGGTGATATTATGAAATTAAAACAGTTTAAAAAAACTTTTTCAAAACGGCGGCATGGGCGGCAATTTGCTTCACCAACTTGAAAGATACATTGCTCAGATGGAAAAAGACAATTGTATCCATAATTTTTTGGTACCATGTAATCTATTAAAATGTTCATTAATATATCACTATCGATCGATAAAATTCTCTAAGGTATGTACATACCTTCATCTAGAAAAATATGTTGAATATTTTAGCAATAGAGGATATGAAAAAAAAAAGTTGATGTAAAAAAACCAATTAGAAATCTATGACTTTAAATTAAAATATACTAATCTCTTTATGAACATACCATCCTGATAACTTTCTTGTTGAGGCACCACTAAATAATATATGCATGATAATAGATGATGAACAACATTAATATATAAATTATAATTGTTGGGGATGATGCACAATAACAAAACCTTACTTTGTTTCTTTTTCACCGGTGACTCTATATCATATAGTTCATACTCTTTGCAGACTGTTAATGCAAATTTGTATAAGAAACTTACAAATAATATCTAAACTCTTATTGAATAATATGAAGTTTACAAACTTTAAATACACAATGTTTTATTATTTACGATGAACCAATGTACAAAGTGCTTGGACTACATCTCCTTTACATTCCCTTAGCACTGATGTTGCACACTCAATCGAGACATTCATTTGATAAGATATAAATTCAATATCTGATTTCTTTATTCTAAATTTATGAATATGAGTTGAATGGTATATTTAATACTATAAAATAAAAAGTAAGCCTACTCTTTTTCTTCAAGCACTAGATTCTCGAGACTAATATTCATAGAATGCAACTCGTCGTCTTGTGCATTTGTTCCTCTCTTATCTTCCATTTATTGCATCCATCCAACTAAACAGAAAATATGAATGAAAAAAAATAAAAAAATAAAAAAAGTAGAAATCAAATGTTGAATGTGGGCCTGGGAGGTACAAAGTCATAAATATTATAAACAATTTCTATTACTCTTTACAAGACATAATATGGGATGGGGTAGTTTGTACCGTATGAGCATGAGATACATCACTAGATAATAAAAGATGTTGGTGTAACAAAGAGTAATGTAATACTACAGAGTGATATTGTTTGTATGAACATTATTTCTCTATCCTATCCTCATACCACACACATACATTGTTGTACCAAATTTAAAAATTAGATATTTAGAGATAAAGCAGAGTAATAAACACATTTTGAAATTTCTATTTTTTTTTATTTTAATTTTTTTTTTAAAATGTTTTTTCGTCACGACGAACACAAAAAAATTGTGTGTGTAAAAACAAATTTGATTCTTTTTTTTTTTTTTTTTCTTTAGACACTTTTTAATAGCAAATATACAATGTTATCAAGAAACAGCTCAAACTTTATTGGTTCTTTAATTGTAGTGTTTCATATTATATAGTTTTATAGATTACAATAGCATCTCTATGTTTTCAACCAAAAATGAATTCCAAGCACACGCACACATTCACTACATTCTGATTGATCATCACGATCACTCGTTTTTTTTACAAATATATTTTTGAAAAAAAAAAGATATGAATGACACAGATATCTGTGATTATATATCTGTTGTGTTGTTGTTATTTGACTTTTTGGTTATATAGGACATATAAAGTTTTATAAACAAACAAACAAACACTAATTCAAACACTCATAACTATAGGCTAGATCATTCCATTCTAGTTCAGCAACTAGATCAGCACCATCAGCACCAATCAATTACCCATCATTAAAGATTGAAAATGCAGGTGAATTACAAAAAATGAATCTTTTCCAAGCAATTAATAATGCTATGGATATTGCTTTAAAGACTGATCCAAAATCTGTAATCTTTGGTGAAGATGTTGGTTTTGGTGGTGTTTTCCGTTGTACAGTTGATCTCAGAGATAAATATGGTGCCAATAGAGTATTCAACACTCCACTTTGTGAACAAGGTATCGCTGGTTTTGGTATTGGTTTAGCTGCTCAAGGTGCTACTGCAATTGCTGAAATTCAATTTGCCGATTGTATGTATTGTGTTATTATACTGTTGTTGTTGGAGTCATCATAATGATATATACTGGTATTAACAAACAACACATTTTAATTGATATACATAGATATTTTCCCAGCTTTTGATCAAGTAATTATCTCAATAATAACAACAAACAGGATATTATAAACAACATTTCGAAACTAACCCATTCAATAATATTTAGATTGTAAATGAAGCAGCAAAATATAGATATAGATCAGGTAATCAATTCAACTGTGGAAGTTTAACATTTAGATCACCATATGGTGCAGTTGGTCATGGAGGACATTATCATTCACAATCACCAGAATCTTATTTTGGACAAACCCCAGGTTTAAAGGTCGTCATTCCATCGACCCCAATCGAAGCCAAAGGTCTTTTATTGGCCAGTATTCGTGAACCAAATCCAGTCATCTTTTTCGAACCCAAATTAATGTACAGATCTGCCGTAGAGGAAGTCCCCGTCGGCGACTATGAAATCCCTTTGGGCAAGGCTAGAATCGTCAGAGAGGGTAAGGATATCACTATAGTTGGCTGGGGTGCACAAATGAGAGTACTTTTACAAGCCTGTCAAATGGCAGAAGAAAAACTCGGAATCAGTTGCGAATTGATTGATTTACGTACCATTCAACCATGGGATGTCGATTGCGTTGTAAACAGTGTCAAAAAGACTGGCAGATTGGTCGTCAGTCACGAAGCACCAAAGACTGGTGGTTGGGCTGCTGAAATTGCCTCTACCATTCAAGAACGTTGTTTCCTTCATTTAGAAGCCCCAATTCAAAGAATCTGTGGTTATGATACCCCCTTCCCATTGATTTTTGAGAAATTCTATTTACCTGATCATCTTAAAAACTTTGAAGCCATTAAAAAGACAATTGCCTATTAAATATAAATATAATAAATAATAATAAAAAATATAATTTAAATATAATTTAAAATAATAATAATAACAATAGAATGTTTATTGATATTGTAAGGGCAGATAAGGCAAGGAGACGGAATGATTTTAAGCAAAATGCCATTTTTGTAAATAATCCATCTTATCCTCTTTTTAACTTCCTTGTTACATACAAAAACAAATAAAGAGGAGGTTGTGGTAAACCAATCTGGTCAAAGATATGATGACTATTACCAGCAACATTACAAATATCCCAGGGATTCTTATAATGTTAACCCATATGGGATTATATGTGCATGATAAGGTTCATATGGTTAAGAAATCTTCTTGGCTGTAATTATCTTTATAAGCTCTCTTTTTTCAACTCTACCAAAGGATTACCCTTTTTCTCATTGGTATCATCCTTTTCATACCACTTCTTACAAAAATATTTCAATTTTTTTTCATAAAGGAAAAAAAAAAAATTTCCCTAAAATTAGTAATTGTCATTGCTACTGAACACATTCTTTCTGTTCACAGATTTATATTATATATGAATTTATATTTTAGTGACGATGAAATACTAAACTCACCTTCGAGAAGAGATGGAGTCTCTGAGCAAGTTGAGGATAATCAGAGAAGATATGGGGCTGAGATATTACAAGAGGCTGGTATATTGTTGGAATTGTATACATCGTTCATAATAGCTATGATTAGATATATTTCATTTATTAATATATATAATGTCATGCATACATATAGACCACAGTCAACTATTGTTACTTCTCAAATTATATTTCAAAGATTTTTTTCAAGACAATCATTTAGACAGTTTGATGTGAAAACAATAGCGTTGGGATGTTTGTTTGTTTCATGTAAATTTACAAACTCTCTCAGAAAGATACGTGATTTGTTAAACACCTTTACCCATATATGGCAAAAACGTGAAAATTTACCAGTCGAGTACATAGATACAACGAAACAAGTACGTATACTATATTTATGACAATGATAGACATACCACTGACATCATTGTTGCGTTACGAATAATAGCATTACTGGGATTTAAAGGGTGATGTAATAGCAGCAGAATTTGAAATACTTAGAGAGTTTGGGTTCATGGTTAGTGTAGACTATCCTCACAAGTATATATTAAACTATATGAAACTCTTGGACAAGAGCACAGAGTTGGCTCAAAAGTCGTGGAACTATTTAAACGATTCAATGAGAACAACAGTTGCCATACAATATAGACCAGAGGCCATTGCCGCCGCTTCCATATTTTTGGCATCTAGGGTTTTGGCCGAAAAGCTTCCTGAAGAGCCTTATCCCTGGTGGGAGTTGTTTGACACTACTCGAAGTGAGATTGATCTCATCTCCTATGAAATCAATAACCTCTACTCTAAACCCAAGCCCTTTTACATTAAATTTAACAATGACGATGCTGTCCAGCAATCATAACAACAATAAACTCACTGTATATAGCATATATCCCCCCCATCACATCAGGTCCATCCTCCTCACACATTTAACGTTAAATTTTTTTCTTTTTTTTAATTTTTTTTATTTGAAAAAAATCTGGCCCACACACAAAGATATTTTGGAATTGATTAAATTCAGCACCGCATCACACACACAGTCACAGGCATTTACTATTGTCTTTATCTATCCCCGCTAATCACCTTAATAATATCTAAACGGTTTTTTTGATTCGGATTGAAAAATTAATTGATGGATGATCATTATAGTGTAAACACTGCCAGTAGTGGCAGTTGTTCAGAGTACCTCCAAGAGTCACCTTCTACATTTAGTGAACATTTAAATTATGGTTCACCTATAGATATACATAGCTCACTTTTAAATCATCATCATCATATAGGATCACCAACCGAAAGTAACTTTAAAATGACATCAGATGATAGCTGTGGTAGTAGCAATAGTAACACCAAGCAAACAAATAAAGAGATAGAGAAAGATAAAGACACACTTACAATAACAACATCTGTCGCAGTATCACCACAATCCCCATCAATAACATCGGCAATAGCGACAACAACAAATACGAGTAATAGTAATGGTAATACGCTTAAAAACAATAATAGTTATAGTTCATTTTTAGAATCGATAAAGAATGATGATAAAGAGTTTATACTAGAGTTTTGTAAAGGAAACAAAAATATCAATAAACTGGAATTTAGAGATACTGATGGTAGATCACCTGTACATTATTGCGTAGAGTATGATTCATTTAGTTGTTTGGAAACTATGTTGTCCATTGTTACTCCTTTAAATGAAATTGTAAATCTTAAAGATAAAGATGATTGGACACCTTTACATTGTATGTATTCTTTTAATATTTATTGTAGAGTAGATACTAATTATATCCTCTATTCAATAACAACATACAATAGATGCAGCATTGTTTGATAGAATTGAATGTGCATTACATTTAATTCAAAATGGTGCAAATATAAATTGCCTAACAAATGAAAGTTGGACACCATTACATGTGTCTGCTTGGAGAGGTCATTCTGATTTTGTAACAATGTTGATTGAAAAGAGTGCAAGGTTAAGTTTAAAAACTAAAGATGGTTTAACTTCTCATCAACTAGCATTAAATTCATCTCATTTTTCAATTGCAAATCAAATATCTGAAGCTTTACTTACTAAAGATGATGGTGGTAATAATAGTAACAGTAGTAGTAGTAGTAGTAATAATAGTAATAATACAAATGTAAATAGTAATAGTAATAGTAATAATAATAATAATAATAATAATATTATTGAAGAAACAAATTCAAATGAAGAAATTCTTTCTTTGTTTAAGAGAGCATCAACAGATTTAGATAAATTACAATTAGAACAAGGAGTGTATGTATTGTTTTGATGATTATCAAGTAACTAGAGTTCTAATATATATTTGAATTTAAATACTAGTAATTATAATAATATTAAAGATAGCTCTGGTATAACGCCATTACATTTATGTGCATTAAATGGACTAATCGATACCATTGGATTATTGGTTGAAAAGTATAATATGAATGTGAATATCCAAGATAATTCAGGTAAAACACCATTGCACTATGCATCCTATGCCGGTAGAGTAGAGTCGATGAGAAAGTTAATATCCTTTGGTGCAAATGTGAATATATGTTTACTGGATCTCTCCCCAAATATTTTATTACAACAGCAACAGCAACATCAACAACAAGGTAGCGGGGAAAAGAGTGCAGGTGTATTGTTTGTCAATAACAACAACAATAGTAATAATGTAAATTTAAAATTAAAGAAAGAGTATGGTATCACACCGTTACACGAGGCTGCCTACTCTGGTGAATTGGCTGCTGTTTGTTTGTTGATAGACCACAATGCCAATATGAATGCCAAGTCGTTTTATGGCACTGCCTTGCACTATGCCGCATCGGTTGGCTCCAATGAGTGCATAAAGTATCTATTGCAACATGGCGCAGACTCGCGATTGAGAAACGAACAGGGCATGACTGCTTTGCATGTGGCTGCATTTCATGGATATCCCGAGGCATTGAATACTCTCATCTTGTCCAATGGTGGCGCTGAGGTGAATGCCAAATGCAAAGATGGGAGCACACCGCTTCTCAAAGCCACCATGGGCGCCTCTGGTTCAGAGTCCAAGGAAAACAGTTTGTCTTGCATCTCGTTGCTATTGGATAAAGGCGCCGATGCAAACATCCCCAATGATCAAGGCGAGACACCACTCCATGTCTCTTGTTACTATGGTCTGACTGATATCGCCCAGGCTTTGATTGGCAGAGGCAGCAATCTCGAGGCCAAGGATGAGTGGGCCGAGACTCCGCTCCACAAGTGCACCTACCAAAATCACCATCAGCAGGTAAAGTTGCTCTTGGAGATGGGCGCACGAGTCAATGCTGAGAACCACGAGGGCGAGACACCGCTTCATATTTCTGTAAGAAAGAACAGCGGCGAGTGTGCTCATATTCTCGCTGCTTGGAAAGGAGTTGATTTGAATCTAGCCAACAAGTATGGCGAGACCCCGCTCCACTATGCCTGCTCCTATGGCCTCATAGAGTTGGCCATGCTCTTTTTGGAAAAAGGCGCCATTCCCCATTTGCAAGACTCTCAAGGAGACATTCCCCTTATGGTGTCGCTCAGAAAAGGCTTTACAGAGATCTCTCTCACTCTGATTCGATGGGGAGTCGAAGTCGGTGATAACGGTCGTGGTGCTCCTCGTAGCAACAGTAGCAGCAGTCTCAGCATTAGTGCCGACAATAGATCCAGTCATATTACAGATGTCGGTGAAAGTCCTTTTGTGAGTCCCATGTTGAGACCCAACAATTACAACGAACACGCCCTACATGCTGCAGCAATGGCAGGATACTCTGAATGCGTTTTGGCCCTCCTTGGCGTGGGCGCAGATATCAACCAATTTGAATGCTATGGCAACACACCCCTACACGCCGCTAGCTATACAGGTAATTCCGATTTGGTAGATATGATGATCACCATGGGCGCCATTGTCAACATTACAAACAAAGACCATGTTTCACCTCTACACGTCGCAGCATTGGCTGGCAAACATCGTGTTGTAGAGACACTTATCTCGAGAGGCGGAAATTGTAACCTTTGCGACAAGAATGGCGATACACCATTACACGGTGCCTGTTTATCAGGTGACCCACAATCAGTGACGACCATTCTCACTCACGGAAACATTTCAATCGATGTGAAAAACGCCAAACAATGGACACCATTACATATGGCATGTGCGTCTGGTCATATCGTAATTGTCAAGCTCTTGGTTCAAATGGGTGCCAATCCAAACATTAAAAATATTTCTGGTGATCTTCCCTATGATACCGCTATATCGTCTGGCCACTTTGATATCTCTACCTTTTTAAAGAAACCAAAGAAATCTTATAAATTATTTTAATCTCATTTTTATTTAAATAAATATTTTGTACAATATACATATATTAATTGTTTTTCAAAAATTTTCCAGGTTTTTCAATGAAAAAGACAATGAATTGTCGTCTAAATTAAAATGAAATTTGAAATAAAGAGTTTTCCAATTAAAAATGTCTATAGTTGTGAAATATCATTAGTATTTGTTTGACTAATTAATTATCTTTTTTTGGAATAATTGAAATTTGTTAGTTTGTTAAAAAGTATAGATCTGCAAGAGATTAAAAATGTCTTTAATTTTTTAAAACTCACCATAACACAAACTAGTTAAAAAACTTTTCACACATCTAGATTTCATTTCAACACAGCACACATTCACACGAGTTCTTAATACCACTTTGACATAGCTTACCCAAAACATTTGGTATTATAGATACACAATCACAATCCAGTAAATTTTACCCAAAAAGAGCTAGTTATTAATTCAGTTAATTTTTTTGTTTGCAGTTAAAGAAAAAGTAAAGATTATATAGAATAGAGTTTTTCATTGTAAATATATTTTAAAAAATTACCAATTATAAAATCAAAACAAACTATAAAAAAGAAATTTAAAATACCAATATTTTATAATTAGAAATCCAAATGTCTATAATTAGTATGTATTAATCAAATAATTAGTTTAGCATGATAATTTCTAACTAAAAAAATGCAGAATCAATAACCTCATTTAACTCTTTGAATTCAAATAGAAATAGAACAAATATTACTTTTGGTATTTCCCATTCCAATGGTTTGGATTTAAATAATTTACCAACAAACCAAGTCACCAGAGCATTTTGTTTCTTTTAAATTATACTACATACTCTCTTTAAAAATGTATTTT
Source organism: Polysphondylium violaceum (assembly GCA_000277445.1). Lineage (NCBI taxonomy): Eukaryota > Evosea > Eumycetozoa > Dictyosteliales > Dictyosteliaceae > Polysphondylium > Polysphondylium violaceum. The sequence continues at coordinate 18,789 of AJWJ01000021.1, read as the reverse complement.
TAGCAATCATCGGAATGATACTGTTTTGATCATTCAAGTTTTTAAATAAAATAATAGGTCTCTAGATCTAGTATATGTGCACCTATCTAGTTTTATCATGATAAGTCTATGTTGTTTATACATATTTAAGGCTGAGCTCTACTTACTCTTAAAAGTAATATAAACTCGTGAATGAGCTGCATTCTACCTCTTATCATTATCACCTTAAGATGGGTCTGTTTTACACGATAAGGATATCAAGATTATTAAACACACTCTGTATAATATTCTCAGAAGCTGCCAAAAATTCTTCTTGTCCACGATCCACACAAATGAATAAGTGTTTTTTTTTTTATATTAAAAAAAATAAAAGTGGGTGAGGGGTGATGTTTTTCATCTTGTCATCTCAAAGTGAAACTACCTGGGGATGAAAAATTTATTCCAATTCATAATCTTCATAGTAAATTTATTTTCACTTGACAAAGGATCAAACTATTGAAAAATAAGGGAAGAAGTATGTGTGAGAATATACTACAAAAGATTTCCTCTGTTTTTGTCAATAAACCTCACGATAATGATGTTCAGAAAACCTTATACTGCAAGAAAAATGGGATCACTTATGGAAATTCGAATTTATTGTGGTTTGAATGGTAAACTATTTAATGTATCCCCTGCTTTCGAGAGATCTAGACGAGATAAAGCCATTCAAGACTTTACCAGGTCTACGCAAGTATTTCAGTATCCCATTTTGGAGATAAGGGTATTAAGGTGCCCCCAATATAGCATCACCCGTCAAAAAGTATTTCCACCATTTAACTACAGACGAGAAACTATAAAACAGTTTTTTTTCCCCTCTAAGGGTGATAATTGAAAATTTTTTTAAAAAAATTAAAAGATTCAAGATTCTATCCACTCACTTCAGATCAAAGGACCAAAAAGAGAAATTGGAAAAATCATATTTATTATCGCTTATGCTATCAATTTTGTACTCAACTTTAACAGCAAAAATAATAATAATATTTATTTTTACCCCATCATTACTCATAATAACAACAGAAACAATAATAATAATAAGAATAATAATAATAATCTTGAATCTGTTCCACAGACTAACAAACAACTCATTGGATCCCCACATTAAACACCTTATGAACTAATCGCGAGTAAATTCGAAACCATGGTCAATTAATGCATGCACGACATCTGTTGGCAATTTATAGAATTGACGGCCAATCGAATTGGTTGCGCAGTATCACAATTTCAATAAATCACTTGGAAACCCTTGTGGAAATTGTCGCTTGATGAGTTGGTTGAGTTGGACTAAGAGATGAGTTTAACGTCCATCGCTGAACACACAATGATAAAACAATCCTTCATCCAGTTCTTTCATTAAAAATTGATAGAAAATCCCCCTATTTGTCATAAGTCTACCATTTTTTTTTTTTACCATTTTTTTTTCTTTATTACAATTTTACCACCACATACATACACATTAAAAAAAAATGTAGTAGATGTGGGCGTGTTTATAAATGAATAGTAGTAATAATTATAATTATAGTTATAGTTTATCAGAGGATGAAGATGAAAATATAATGAGTTATCAATACCATAATGCTAACAACAATAGTAGTCAATATAGTTATAGTAGTAGTAAAAACAATATAATAGACGATGAAGGATTCATTCAAGAAGACAATCATATAAAATATAGTAAGAAGAATAAAAGGTCAATATGGAATAGAATATCTTATCCTTCAAATTGTAGTAAAAGAAAAGGATACTCTATAGTGATCAGTTTATTTCTATGCTTATCTTTTATTTTAATACTATTCTCATTTATTCTATGGAGCATTGGAAATAATGATAAAGCTGTTATTGATAGCTATTGTAGAAAAGCATCTTATAGGAGTAATAGTGATAATGATGATGCTATAGATAATAGTGGTGGTGATTATTGTGTGTTTGATTCCAAGAGCTTTGAGCCAGATTATTCATGTACACCTTCTTTTATAAATAGATCAATGCAGTATCAGTATAACAGTAGATATGGTAGTAGTGATCAGTTTACACCACCTATTGTATCAGTCGTTATACCTTTTTATAATACACCCGTGGATCAATTTAATGAATGTATGATTAGTGTGCTTGATAGACAATCATTGCAGAATATTCAAGTGATTGTCGTCGATGATGGATCATCTTTACAAAACAGCATTCAATCATTGCACCAATGGAAAGAAAAAGATAAGCGTATCAGAATAATCACACATAAAGCAAATAGGGGTTTGCCAGCTTCGAGAAACACGGGTATTGCTAATAGTATTGGAAAGTATATATTCATACTAGACTCGGATGATTTAATTGAACCCACTTGTTTGGAGAAATTGGTATGGAAGTTGGAATCATCCCCACACATCCACTTTACCAAAGGCTATACAGTAGGCTTTCAGGCGATCAACTATACATGGCAGGTTGGCTTTGAACAGAGATCAAAGTTTTTAAATGAAAACTATGTTACGGTGGCAATCATGTTTAGAGCAGAACTGTTTCAAATCGAAGGCGGCAAGAGTAAATCTATTGCATTTGGATATGATGAATCGATTGTAGATGGTATGGAGGATTGGGATTTTTATCTCAAGTGTGCAGAGCATGGATATTGGGGTGAAACTGTTCCAGAGTATTTTGATTGGTACAGAAGAAAGCCTTCGAGTGCTCAAAGTGAACAATGGAAGAATAATCAAGGTGTCAAGAAACAATTGTTTATTAATCAATTGAAAACAAAGTATACCAAGCTCTATAAAGATCACTATTTCCCCAATCATTCTGCAACCCCCAATCCATTTAGTTTACAAGTGAATCATAGTATCTTTAGTAATCATTTGATTAAACATAAACCAAGAGTACTCTTGATATTACCTTGGTTAAATACCGGTGGTTCAGACAAGTTTAATTTAAATCTATGTAAACAATTGGTTGAAAAAGGTTGGGAGATTACCATCATCACAACATTAAAGTCTACAAATAATTGGTTAAATAGATTTCAATAGTAAGTAAAAATAGTGTTCTCAATCTTTATTTTATACTAATATTATAAAATATATTATAGCTATACAACAGATATCTTTTTAACAAGTAATTTCTTGACATTGGATAACTTACCAAGGTTCTTTTGTTATATCATTGAATCGAGAAAGATTGATATAACTTTTCTCAGTAATACTGATTTAGGGTACTCGTTTCTCCCCTATCTCCATCAATATTGTCCAAGTACTGCCATTGTTGACTACAATCATATGGAGGAAGAAAATTGGAGAAATGGAGGGTATCCTCGTTACTCTTTATCCATGCAACCATATTTGGATTTATCAATTGTATCATCAAATCATTTAAAACAATGGATGCAGTCAAGACAACAACAACAGCAACAGCAGATAGATAATGATAAAATTCAAGTATCATTTATCAATGTTGATCCTAAAGAATTTGAAATGAATAAATCTTTTAGATATGAAATTAGAAATCTCTACCACATTAAACCCAAACAACATGTGGTAATATTATACGTGGCTAGATTGGTGCCTATCAAACAACCCATCGAAGCTCTTAGTATCTTTAGAAACATAAATGATCAATTGGCCGATTCATCAGGACCGAAATTCTCTGTTTTATTTGTTGGTGATGGTCCCTTGAGAAATCAAGTGGATCAGTATGTTCAATCCTATGGCTTAAATGGAGTGGTTAAAATCCTAGGTGATGTCCCTACTCAAGACATGAAAAAGATTATTTCTGCATCTGATATTGTATTTGTTCCCAGTCTGATGGAGGGAATTTCAATGATTTTCTATGAAGCCATGGCAGCGGGTGTCGTTCCTGTTGGCTCAGATATCGGAGGCCAAGATGAATTGGTGGACAAGAATTGCGGCTATTTAATTGATCCTTCTCAATACCAGAGTACTTTGATTCGGTTAATTAATGATCCTCAACATCTATCTGTCTTGGGTAAAAATTGTGTTGAAAGAATTCAATCAAACTTTGGTTTAGATAAAATGGGAGACAACATCATTTCTTTGTTTTGTAAATCTTATTACAACAACTTTTCTAAACAACAACGTCAACAACAATACCAACAACAAAAGACTGGATCAATAGATTCAAACATTGGAGTTGAAATGGCTATACAAGCAATAGAGTTGCACAAATTACAAAGCAAAAATGAAATTGTTGAACAGGAATTGGAATCACTTCAAAAATCTATGGAAAATGATAGAGCCATTCATGAAGAGTTTGAAAGAGAGAAATTAAAATTAGTTAAACTTCAAAAAGAACTCAAATCGGTCGTTTATGAAAATGAAAAAATCCAACAAGAATACTCTACTTATGTAAAAGAAAATGAAAATCTATTCAACAAATATGAAGATATTTTGGAAGATTTGAAAGAATGTAAAAGAACAATAGATATCAATAATAATGGTTCTTCAGCTTCAATAAAAATAAATATTTAAAATAAAATAATTTAAAATTAAACATCATTTAGACCCTTAATTTATCTGTTTAATTTTTATATCCCTTCCTTTTAATGTTTATAAAGCAACTAATGGTTTCATTATTTATTCTAAACTAGTTTCTAAGTTTATTGTTGTCAGTGTCCATATCGACATTAAAGACTATAATATCAAAGAAGATGAAATGTTAAGGTATAACAGTGTACACTACAACACGTGCGCACTTGAATGAATAGTTTTTGAAAAAATCTAACTCATGAGTTGCTTGAATCAAAGCTGATTCAATAGCTTTCCTTCCGGTTGCATCTTCTATCCATTGTCAAGTAAATTAACAAAAGAAATTAAAAAATAAAAGAACTCCTTTTTAAATTAGATTACAAGCTTTTGTAAATTTAAAATAATAAACAATATGGATTACTCTTATACAACAACGGCAAACACTAATAATAGTTAATAAAACTGTGGTTCTGTTTATTTATTATTTGTTCTGAAAAAAAAATATATGGTTAAAAAACACTCTGTGAGTGAAAAGAACCGTTGCCGATTTAACATATATTACCATCTTGACCAACCATCTGTCATTAAATAATCAACTGCTTTTTGAAAACTAATTGTTTGGTATAAATTTGATGAAAGTCTTTTAAAAAATGGATCATTGACATTAAAATCTACAAAATAAAATAATCTATTACCTCTGACATGAGCTTTTGGAATAGATTTATCATAATCATATGCAGTGTTGATCAATCTGGCAATATAATTTGCATCTTCTCTGTCCAAAATTCTAATCTCGTAAGCATATAAAATTTTGTTTTGATAAAGCATGTAGTCACCTTTTTCCAATGTCTCTGACCACCCCTTTACAATTTCTTCAGAGAAAGTTGTTTCATATTTATAGCCGGTGGTTACTGATGCTGATGCATCATATGCTTTAAATTGAGCACCAACTGAAAGAGTAGTTTCTCTCCACCAACTTTCAACTATTGAGCTTCCTTTTCTGTATTCAAGCGAATAAGTTCCAAGGTTTATTACATTTTTCGAATCAATAAAGCTTGTATAAACTGCCACTGGTTTACATCTAGTGTTCCAATTGACTCTCGCCCACACTGCTGTCTCCCCTGGAATCGCTGCCACTTCATATTTTACGGGTTTATATCCCGAAAATAATGTAAATCTGTTCATCAAAAAAACATGAGGAATATCTTTATGCTTTGTATTAAGAGCAACGTCTTCATTAGAACTAACAACTGGAGATTTTGACATGTCATAGCTTGGAAGATTGGATAAAATTGTTAAAAATTCTTCAGTAACATTGGGATTGGAAATAAATAAATCTTTTACTGAAGCTCCTTGAACATTCTCTTCTTGTTTATCATGGTCCCCTCTAATATCCATTGTTGGTTTTTTTTATATATTTAAATTTTTAAATTTGATCCTGTTTTTATAATTTTCAAAAAAATAAAAACAAAATCTAATTAAATTATTTTGGAAAATGGTTTGGTTGTTCAATTGGGTGGTTAAAAGAAAATACCACCCACAATAAAATCTATATATAGATGATGATCACTGAGGATAATGAAAATTATTATTTCACACTTTAAAAATATTTTAAAGAAACATTTTGCACTTTAAAGTCACTTTTAATGTTCCACACACATTGGGAAGTGGGGGATAGTGTTTTATTAGAATATAAATGGCAATGTGTGGTGGGGTACTTCAATAATAAGAAATTTTAAAAGCAATTATCAACTTGAGATAAAAGTAAAAATGATATAAAATCATAAAAGAGTTTGTATTACTTTTTTTTTTTTTTTTTTTTTTTCCAGATTTTTGAAGGAGTGTGATTGTCCCTTCCCAATATAATTTAATTGGGGGTGTGTGAAGTGGGGGGTTTAAAAATAAAACAAAAGTGTGAATGTGGGAACATTATAAGTGACTTTTAAGTGCATATTCATAATTTTCTTTGTCCCTAGTGATATGATGAAATTAAAACAGTTTTGAAAAAAAAAAAACCAAAATTTTTTTGAGAATTGGACCTTCGAAAAATTTGTTCCTCACAAGTATTTTCGACAAACAGAAGCTATATTTAAAAAATCTTTAAAACTATCTATCTTACTAGAAAATTTCCTAAGTTTCATATTAATCACCCATAATTTCATTCTCTCTCTTGAGGATAATAGTGGGTTTATCAGAGTATCAAATAATCAGAATTTTTTTGATTAAAAGTGAATCTTCTCTTTTTTTCAATAACAAATACTCAGAAGAATCGCAACCACTCAATGAGTGCCTAGATATCTTCTTACTTCGTGGACTCATTTTTAGATGAAAGATTTTACATGGAAAATTTGTTTGTCTCTACTCTTGGTGCTCAAGATGGAGATGTTTCAGACTCTGTGAGATCTTTTGAGTGCTCAAACTCCCCAAAAAAATATAGAAATATAAAATGAGTCCTTTCTTCAACTTGAGGATTATCATAACCAATAATCTTTTAAAAGGATGTTTCTTATCATGTAGGAATATGTTCGAAATTTCTGATTTGGGGATGAAAAAGAATGAATCGATCGATAATTCGGAAAAAGGAAATTTTAAATTTTTACAATAACAACTTTTTCTTTTTTCTATTTTCTTTTCTTTACAAATTTATCAATGTAATAGATAGAATAATGAATAGTATTACTGCAAATATAGATGGAGCATGCAAGGGTAATCCAGGCAAAGGAGGATGGGGATATGTTGTTAGTGATGGTTTTAGAAAAAATGGAGGTAAAAAATACACTACCAATGGTGAAATGGAATTAACAGCGTTGTATGAATGTTTATTGTACCTCAGCACAAAAAATTACAAGCATATGACTGTACATGGAGACGCCAAATGGATCATGGATGCACTCAATAAGAGATGGATTTGTAAATGGGAATTAAATGATTGGAAAAAATACAACAAAAAAGAAGTTGCTCATAAACACATTTGGAAAAATATCAGTAACATTCTTTATGGCTTCAGAAATAAAAGCGTTGTGGTTTTTAAATGGATTTCAAGAGATAAAAACAAAGAAGCTGATGCAGAGGCCAATAAAGGTGTTTATAAATAAACTCGCATTTCACCAACCAATCTTGGTAATCTTATTTTTAGATACAATACACAAATGTGAAAATAAATTTATTAAATCTAAATAAAATATCAGTTGTCAATATTATTTTTAGATAATAAAGTTTTTTGAAGAAGAATCAATTCTTTGATATCTTTGGAAGCAAAAGAGGAGGCGATTCTTTTTACCAATTCAGATTTATGAATGGTACCATGAATGTAGGAAGAGATGGTAGATTCTTTTTCAAATTGTTTGGCCTTTTCTTCAGCTTTGGCGATAATTGATTTTGGTAGACCTGTCATACTGGCTACGTGGAGACCATAAGAGTTTTCGCAAATACCTTTGGCTAATTTATAGAGGAAAACTACTTTTTTCTGTTCCTCATCGACTTGACAAGTCATATAAGAGGTAGAGATCTTGTCAATGACGGCGGGTTCGTTGGCGAGTGATTGGTAGTGGGTTGCAAATATACAGAGGGATTCAATGTGATGGGCGATATAGTTTAGTACAGAGTAGGCAATAGAGTATCCGTCAAAGGTACTGGTACCACGACCGAGTTCGTCGAGAATGACGAGAGAACGGTTGGTGGCGTGTTTGAGGACATTGCATGTCTCTTGTAACTCAACCATAAAGGTGGATTGACCGGCCAAGATGTTGTCATTGGCGCCCAAACGAGTGAAAATACGGTCGACAATCGACATGGAGCATTGAGTGGCGGGGACGTAGCATCCCAATTGGGCCATAATCACCAGCAGACATGTTTGACGAAGAAGTGTGCTCTTTCCACCCATGTTGGGACCAGTGAGAACCATGACCGATGGAGGATTGTCGGTGGTATTGAGTGACAAGTCGTTGGGAATAAACTCGTCGGTGGCTTTGGAGGAAATACAGGGATGTCTCATATCTTTGATTTGGAGGAATCCACGAGGGGCCTCGAGAAATTCGGGTCTACACATGGGGATGGTGGATTGGGTGCTTACTTTGTAGAGCGATAAAATGCAATCCAACTGGGCCAAACATTGAACGGCACGCATATATTGAGAGAAGTGGGTGCTGAAATTCTCTTGAATCTTTTTGAGGATCTCTCTCGACAATACGTCCAATGTATCACGTTCCTCGAGTAGTTTTGGCAAAACTTTGCAAATGAATGGGGTGTGATATCTATTGACAACCTTGGAGTGTGATTTGATTTGATACTCTGAGCCAAGTTTCTTTTTGGTGGCAATGGCCACTGGTACTTCAAGTTGATAGATTTCCTTGCCCATATGTTTGTAATCCAATTTATTTGATCCAAAAAATTCTTTTTGCTCTTGTAAATGAGTGTCCAATTTATCTTCATAGGCTTTAATCTTTTCTTGACAATCATCAAATTCTTTAAAGAGGCCTTTGGATGGTATGATTTGATCGTTTTCTCTATCATATTCAAAACTTTCACGTACTTTTTCAATATGATTTGAAAGATTTGGATAATTGTTGGTTGATATATTATTTACCAAATATGTTTTCTTTTCTTGACTAATACCTAGATCTTCTTCATCACCATCATCTTGATTATTATTGTTATTATCAATATTATTATTTTGGTTATTATCAAATAATAAACAACTCTTTAAATGATTTGAAGCAATTTTATCAATATTTTCAAAAGAATCAATTTGATTATGAATGCTTTCAAAATGATTTAAAACCGAGATTAGATCTTGAATTTTTGAAGATTTTGATTTAATTCTAGAGATCATTCTCTCGAGATCTGGTAGTTTAAGAAGGAGGGCGGTGATGGATTGCATAAGACTTGGATTGGATTTAAGGTGATCAATTGCATTTTGACGATCTTGAATCAATGCCTTGTTTGCCAATGGTCTGCAAATCCATTGTCTAAACATTCTCTTGCCAAATGCTGTCGAGCATCTGTCCATGAGTTTGTAGAGGGTACCTTCTGAAGATCCATCTGTGGAATTATTAAATATCTCTAAATTTACCAAACACTGGCCATCGAGAATGAGTGCATTCTCTACATCCAATGGATTAAAGTACTTGAAACGTGCTTGGTCCAATACACCTTTGCCAATTCGAATGTCCATCAAATACGATACACAAGCACCAAGTGCAGAGAGTGCCATGGTGTCGTTTTTCATTTCATTCAAATCATCGGGAATGCAGCCACGAATCTCTTTGATCTTGGCCAATGTTTCGAGGGGGTCGAGATACTCTGTCAGAGAGTCACGAGCATTCATAATGGGTTTGACAGGTGCCAACACTCTCTTTAACAAGTTCATTGCTTCGGTGCCAATAGCGTTTTTCTCATAGATAATTTCTTTGGGCATTGTTTGGAGGAGAAGGGTTTCAAGTTGAGTGCCGCCATTGTCGTCGGTAAAGGTGGACAAAAAGAAAGAGCCAATCGATACATCTACAAAACAAATGCCAAACTGTTTGTTGTAGTCATCGTGTTTGATAGACATGAGATAGGTAGAGTTGTGATCAGAGATCAAAGTCTCGTCCAATAGGGTACCTGCTGTGAGGATAGAGGTGAGTTCTCTGGTAATGATAGAGTCTGTCTTGCCTGCACCTCCCTTTTCGCTTTGTCTCTTTGAGGCACCAATCGATGTTTCCATTTGATCAACTTTGGCGACTTTATAGCCGAGCTGAATGAGCTTTGATGACCATTGATTAAAAGAAGACTCGGGTACACCAACCATACGCATATTTACACGATCAGTCATTTTCAAATGGAGCAACTGGTGGCCTATATCGGCATCGTTTTCATAGAGTTCATAAAACTTGCCCTTTTTGAAAAAGACTACAGTGTCATAGTGTTTGCTCTTGATCTCCCAAAATTGTCTTTCAAATGGTGTAAATTTAGCCATAGCCTGTTTGGGGATATAGAGGGTACGTGGATCATAGTTGGGATCATCTTTGCCTCTCTGTAATGAATCTTTGATATCTACTAAAAATGAAAGTCTTTCCTCGGTTTCTTTTTTTGATAGTTTACCAAATTTGTTTTTGGATGGAGTTGATGGTACTGATGTTGATGATGATGATTTTTTTGGTGTAAGAGGTGGTGATGATGTGTCCATGTCTTGGTCATCTTCAAAATCAAAATCATCATCGTCCATAGGTTTTTTTTTGTTTTTGGATGGAGTTGATGGTACTGATATAGATTTGGTCGTTGATGTTGATGATACTGATGATAGTGATTTGGTAGTACTAACTTTACTGGATGAGGAAATGGTTGGTGATGAATCAAATTTAAAATCATCTAGATTTGAAGTATCTGTATCCTCTGCTAGTTCCATTTTTGTATCTTGTTCTTGTTCTTTTAGTTGTGTAAATTCTTCTTCTTCTTCTTGTTCTTCTTCCTCTTCTTCTACATCTATAGTTTTCCTCTTTCTAGTATTGTTATTAATATTGTTGTTGTTTGTTATTTTAGCTGATGCAGCTCTTTTAGGTCTTGAAGGTGTAGAAGTAGATTTTGATTCCTTTTCTTCTTTTTCAAATTGTGAGAATAAATTATTATTACTATTATTACCAACACTTTCTTGTGATGATGGTGTTGAAACTGGTTTAAAAAAACTATCAATTTTGCCTTTACTTGGTGTTGTTGTCAATGATAATTTACTTGTAGCTGTTGTTATCTTTATTTCAGGATTACTTTTATCTGGTATACTATTTATTGTTTCTGCTGTTGGTTTAGTTTCGTTAACATTATTATTGATTAAATTTGTTTTTATATTCTTGAGATTCAATTTCGAAGGAGATAGCTTTGGTAATGAAAGTGATGGTGTTGATGATGCTACAATCCCTGGTTGTGATAGTGATGTTGGTGGTGTTGGTGTTGGTGTTGGTGTAGGTGTAGATGTAGATTTTGTTGATGGTGGAGCGATACCTAAATCCTCATCATCTAAATCTTGAAAAAAGTCGTAATCCTATTTTTATATCCTTGTATTAGATCTTCTCTACTACTCTAGTATTCATTAAATCTCTATACTATATACTTACATCATCATCTATATTATTATTATTATTCTTATTATTGTTATTGTTTACATTATTACTATTACTATTATTTCCATTGCTACTTGTATCAGGTTTTTTCTCAGATTTGAAAAATGAATTTATAGTCGTTTGTTTCATTATCTATATATGCTTAACAGATAGATAGAGTATTGTGTGTCTTTGTTCAAATAAACGAAAAAGTGTATGAAAAATGAAAAAAAAATGAAAAAAAATTAATTTGAATTTTGGCGCATTTTTTACCCAGAAAATTTATTTGAGCAAGAAAAAAAAAACACACTCACTCTGAGAGGGTGTGAAGAAAGAGATATTTGAGAGATATTATTTATATGTACATGTATGAGTAGGAGGATGAGGGGTCAAGATAAGGGCTGATTCTTGGCCTCTTCGTCTCGGGATTTCCTGTTGCCTTGGATGTTGTTGGGAGCGTCGTTCATGTTGTAGCACTTGAAATTAAAGTGTTTTAGTTTCATTCGGCCGTCTTCGCTTTTGGTGGTGTCGAGGATATACTCTTGGATGCCGCAGTTGTAGACGTTTTCCAGTGCGACAACACCCTCTTCGTCGAGGTGCTCAAAGAGGACACGAAAGGATTTGTAGGGGATTTGATGCGTGATGATGAGGATCGACTTGCCAGCGTAGCGGCGAGAGACCTTTTCGAGAAATGAGTGGACACGCAACTCGACGTCCATGCACGATTCGCCGTTGGAGGGGCGGTAGTAGTACTTGCCATCACGGTTGCGCACCATGTATTCGTTGGGGTAGCGCTCCTTGATGATGGCCTCGGTGAGGCCGTGCACGATGCCAAACTCGCGCTCACGCAGCGTCGACTCGATCCACAGTTTGGGCTTGTAGTCAAACTGCGACAGGATGTGGAGGGCCGTCTCGCGCGTCCTGAGATAGGGCGAGGCAAAGACAATGTCAAATTTACCCGTTTGGGCCAGATACTTGCCGCACTGGATCGCCTGCCACACGCCAATCTCTGTGAGCTGGATGTCGGCATCACGCACAGACATCTCTTGGCCTTGGTCGAGGGCGGCGTTTTGCATGGATTGGCCGTGTCTGACAATGACCATACGCACGGGCCACTTGGGCTTGATGAACGACGCGGCGGCATTGTTCAAAGTCGGACTCGTGAGCACCTTGCGTATGTCGACCGTCGACGACAACTGAATGGGTGTGTTTGCATTGCTCGTGAGATTCAATCTCGACGACAAGAGTTGTTGTTGCTCTTCTTGTTGTTGCTGTTGTTGCTGTTTACTCAAGCCTCCACCACTGGGAATGATCAATGGCGTGAGAGTCTTTACCTTTTTGCTCAGTAAATAGGGTGTCGTAGAGGCAGACATTGTAGGATCTTTATCATCTTCATGTTCTCTCTTTCCAAGCGTCATGATTGAATGTCGACGATGTAAAGGTACAGAGAATGGTGAGTTTGTGATACTATTGGTCGTCGTACTACTCGTAGGGGTTGAAGGTGCTGGTGGTGTCGATGCCAATGTTGTAACGATTGGTACTATTGGCTGTATTGGTTGTTGCTGTTGCTGTTGCTGTTGGCCATCTTTGATTAGTGGTGATGATTTAGGTGTTGATAAAATATGTATACTATTATCCACCGATTCTTGTTGATGTTGCTGTTGTTTAGGTGATACAATAGATGAAGGGGAATTAAGTGATAATGATGGAGTAAAATCTACAGAGGTAATGATGATGGGCGAAAGGGGTGTGTTGTAAAGATCGACAGTGGTGGATTCCAATGATTTTAATAGAGACACACTACTGGAATGAACTTTACCAAAGATAGGGTACTTTTTATTCAAACCATCGCATGCATCCAATGTAATGATAATCTGATTGAAATTACCAATGGCACACAGACCACGAGTGTTGAATTTAATTTTACAGTCCTTGGTTTCCTTGAGAAAAGATCGAAATTGATCAATTATCTTTAAGGAATCTGTACTCCCGCTTTTCATCAACACGCCACCAGATATATTTGTGCCTCCTCCGCTACTACCACTGGTTGTGGTCGATACCTCTGTATCATTGTTGTCTATAATATAGGGTGTTGAAGGTGGAGATATATATACACTACTACTATCTTCATTTGATAGTGATAATGAGGAAGGTATTGGTAATGTACTACTATTGGTTGTTGTAGCCGTTGTTCTTATTGATTCATTACTATTACTGATACTACTACTATTATTACCATGACTATGATAATCAAACATGAGAGTAGATTGATGTTTTAAAGGTGTGGGTAGAAAAGGTGAATTTGTGATTGAGCTATGATTAAAATTGCTATTACTACTCCTGATAGTACTATTACCCCCATTATCTTGTTGTTGATGATGATAGTTGTTTATGAATGACTGGTCCAAGATAGAGTATCTGCCCAATTGGACAAACAAACTCTTGAGGATTCTATGAATAAGGGTATCATTGAATCTATTTGACAGACACAACTCTACAAAATAACTGCATGTGAGAGGAACCTGATCAATGAATAGTTCCAACACGAGACATCCTATCGATGTATTTACTTTTACATATCTATATTGACTTAAATTATGACTATTACTAATTATACAATGATTACTATTACTACTACTATTATCACTCTCTATCATTTATGTTGTTACCCCTAAGGTTGTACCCGATGCAAAAATGAATAGATTAAAAAAAAAAAAAAAAAATACTTTGCATTTTTGGGAGTTTGAATCATAAGGATCATGTTTTTGTGTCTATATCTGCGTCTCTCTATAAACAGGAATCTACCATCATTTAAAACTAAAGGTCGTGTTTATTCAATAACTATCTATATACCACTCAATGATGAAGGGTTCCCTCTTCCACAGCCATCACCTCTTGTTGTACCTGAAGATCTTACTAATTGCAACTTTCTTTATTTGGCCTTTAGGCCAACCAACCCAATCAACAAGCACATGCAACAAAGAATAATAATGTAGTATATTTCTATGACAAAAGTAGCATTCCTCCAGGAATCACTCATTTAAGTATACTAATGACTACCCCAAACATGAATGTGGACAGCAAATACGTATATGAATGTATCCCCGCCTCTATACATTCTCTGAGGTTAAAAGATTTAAATGAAAATACAGCTAAATGGATATCACCATCAATAAACACACTAAATCTTACTGAGCAGGTTTCACCATCCTAATTCTATTGAATTAGGATCTATTGAAAAGTTGTTGCTCCATATCGATCGTTGCGATTCCAACTTTTCTATCAGTCCTCAATTCACATCACCCATTCATATAATTACTTATGTCAAGCTTCCAGCATTTCTTTTCAATAGTAATGTACAGATAATAGATTATGATTCTAAAGATGATATACAACCATTGTTTCCACAATCGATGACAGCCCTCTCAATTGATAATTTTAATCAATGTTTATCAACAATACAATTACCTCCTCACCTTAAATATCTCAAACTACCCGATGTCAATCTAACAAATTTCAATCAAATCATCTATCAGAATCAACATCTACCACTCACACTCACTCACCTCTGTCTGGAGATTTACATCTATAAAGATAGACTAAGTGTTGAATGCTTAGAGAAAAAGGGATATCTACCCAAATCCCTCACTCATATTAAATTCCTTTCTCATTCAAAACCTCATGTTAAGAGTTCACCTCCAACAATACTGTTACCATCATCAATTCAATATGTATCTCAATCATACCATTCTTTTCAAGAAAAATGCCGTATTCAAATAATAAATAAAGAGGACTACTATTCATCTTCAATTATACATACAATAACCAAATGTAGAGATGGTCTTAAAGAAAAGCGAAGGACTTAAACAAACATTAGATTCAAATATATTTCCATCAACATTACAACACCTCTCAATCAGTAATTGTTTTCCAACAACAATACCACATACATTAATATCACTGACCCTCACCAACCATAAACCAGATCAACCATTAGATCTATTACAACACCACTCATTGACAAAACTATCCATCTATGCCGATAGAATCATACACTATCCACCAAATCTCATAGATCTTACTATTCTCAATAACACAAATGATGATAATAACTTGAATCTCACATTCAATAGATCAAACATTTGTAAACTATCATTGAAAGTCAAACAATTTGATACCTTTATCAATCATGGACCACCCTTTCCAAATCTAAAACATCTTGTTATTCAAGACGAGGTTGAATTTAATTTTGATAATATACCTCATTCGGTAGAGGTATTGGATTATAGAAATGGAATGTTAAATCAATCAAGTAAGATTCCATCATTTTTCAAAGAAACCCATATTAGCTTAAGACATAATATTGTCTATGGACTATCTAAACCTGTAAAGCATGTATTTTTTTAACTTTACATCATAAATCTAGATACACCAATCTAATATCTATACCTATTTATCAACACATACAACTCCAAACACTAGTGAAGAAAAGTTTGAACTGGTTTCACCATCAACTCTAATACATTTATACATTGATAGTCAATCACTAGAGTTATATCTACCTCTCGTTGATAATATTAAATCATAACATTTAAAGACTATAGAAAACCTATAATAGTGTGGAATCACTTGATTTTGGAAAATCACTTTCAATGTGTAAATTTTTAGTATCAGCTCTGATCCCCTCCACTGTTGAATTATTAACTCTAGATCCCACTCAACTAAACTGTCTCTACTCTCCAAACGATAACAGTGATCATTCATTAATATAAAAATAGAATATATAAATATTTGATAAATCAATTAAACAATGAGTGAACTACAGATGTTATTGTTATTTTAAATTTAAATTTATTAATTATAGAATAAGTTTCTCTTGAAAAACATCTTTTTCCAATAATTCGATAATAATTTCATCCATATATCGTGTTATGTGTCTCCATTCTATTGTTTCATCTTAACTCTTTAAATCTTGACCACCTTTTGAAATCTTGAACAACTCTGTACCCACATGTTTTTTTACTGTGCCTTAGCTCTAAAACATGATATACCACTCATGATATTTTCATAGAGGGTATCATACAAATTATCAACATTACCAATGGCTTTTAAAATATATTCAACTGTTAGAGTATTCTTTACATCATATAATCGAAGTCGAGTGGATCAACAAGTATGGTATCATATATTTTGCTTCTTCAATAAAATTTTATTTGTTTACATGTAATATGCAACCTATAGATCAACATCTGCTTGTAAAGGATATGTAATATTATTCATCAGCGCAAGTCCAACTGTTTCCTTTGAGTATGGAATAGATATAAATGCTCCTTTTATTTTATTTTTTAATTGCCGTAGCTTCTGCAACTATTTGAGCAAAACTTTTTTCTGAAGCCCTTTGAGTAGTGGTGTGGGTGGTGGTATGATGGGAGGTTTTTTGAGATGTAGATTTAGGAGGCTCTTCAGTTCTTTGAAGTGTAGTTTGAGGATGCTCTTCGGTTAATTGAAGTGTAGTTTGAGGAGGCTCTTTTTTGGTTTGATCAGATGTCTTAGTCTCAAGGTTGATAACCCCCTTAACGAGATTGAATACAAACCCTTTTCTATCTGCTAGGAAATCATCTTTACAAAATATGGTAATGCCATTTTGACACCATGGTGTAGTTTTTGTATACTCTAAAAGGTCCATCTGGCCGATATATATATCTCCTGCTTGAATCAGTGGTCCAATGGGTACACTATATCTATGACGATTTTTACTAACATTATCTTTAATAGCAGCATCAATAGATTCCAATTTGGCTTGTTTCTCCCTAATTTTTTGTTAAATTGTGGTGTTAGAATTTTCAAAAAATAGACGATGTCAATTTTGTGCCCCCAAAACTCACGCTCCTTCTTTGTCTAAATGATATTTAAAAGCAACCAAAGTCTCTACATCTTCAAATGTCAGATAGGATTGATTCAAGAGTTTATCTGCAACTTTTCTCCTTTGGAATTAAAGATATTAGTAAAGATTGAAAATTATTTGTTAAATAAAAAACTTACCAACAATTATAGTCCCATGTAGTGTCGCAATATTTAGAACACATAGGGAACCATATTTTTTCAAGGATTAGAATCATTCTTTCTTCTTTGTTTTGTACACTTGAATCAAATAAATCTAATAAAGACTCTTTCTTGACCGGTTCCTTTTGGTTAATATTCAATTTTTTTGATACATCATATATGGGAAAACGTTCTAATGCTCTTTCTTGTATGGATTTTGGATTCCAAGTCACTGTTGACCATTGATTGTATCCATAACGTACTAGATGAATGTTTGATTCTTGGAATTGTTTTAGAATGGAAACTGATTTCGGTCAGTATGGAAACTGATGAAAAACATGTTCGGTCAGTATCCCATTGGAAACTATAGAAAACATAAAATTTGGTATCTTTTTTAAATGCAACAAATGGATCTAATTGTTGAGACACTCCATTAGGTCTATTAATAGATGATTGCCATTGGTTTTTTGACATTTCATTTAACAATTTTTCAGTACATTTACTACACGCCATAAATTTAGTAAAGAGATAAAACCCCGCCTCCTTTTTCTCATCAGCAATTTTAACATCTTCACAATGATCCTTTAAACCCTTATAGGTATTCATAATCTCTAACATAATGGATTCAGAATGATATTGGTCATCCTTTGTATCACCCATCATTTGTTGAATTACAAATTCCTTCTCGATAAACTCTGATTTTTCAAGAAGAAATTTAGCATTTTCGTTTGTTATTACATGGTTTTCGCTAACATCGATTAAAACAGTCCAATCATAGACGATTTTCCCTCCCTCCTCTTTTGGAGTTGTCCATTTTTGTGTTCTCAAACTTTTACTTGGATTAAAGCAAAATCCTATAATTTAGAGTTAATATTCATAGTAGTAGATAACAAAATGCTTGAAATACAAACCAAATTGAGAAATAGGCGCTTTGTTATGCGTAGGAAAAATAAGTCATATGATTCTTTTAGTTGATTCTTAACAATATCAGGAACAGTGTTCCATTTTTGTTGTGATATAATCACTGGTACTAAAAGTATAAATAGAGTAAAAAGCTTTATCATCTTTGGAAAGAAAAAAAAAGAAAAAAAAATAATTTCTTTTTTGAGAAAAAAAATCCTGTCAGTGGATCAATTTTTTTTTTATGCAATTTACGAATGACGGATCATCTGTATCGATCTATATTTAGGAATGCA
>AJWJ01000020.1:0-94327 GCA_000277445.1 Polysphondylium violaceum | reverse complement strand
AGTAGGCAAACAACAGCAACCAAATTTTAAAAAAAGAAAACAAGATAATGATAATGTCGATGATGATTTTGATAATCATAGTGATGATAGTGAAATAGAAATAGAACAACCACACAATAGTAATACTAATACTACTACGACTACTTCAACTACAATACCAAATAATAATCAACATTCAATTTTAAATAGAGACGATATACGTACATTTACATTAGAAAAAGGATATATTAAATCAAATATCACAAAATTGGAAGTCCAGTTAGAGAATCCAATTTATTCAGATGTTATACTAGGTGATTTTATACCCGATTCAGTAACACATCTAGAAATACCAATTCTTTATGCCTTTCTATGCCCTCTGATTCCAAAAAGTGTTAAGAGTTTAAAGTTAAAGTCGCAGATTCCAGTCTATGATGGTGCATTTCGTATGATTCCTCCACACATCACAGATCTGAGCGTTATCATTGTAGGTGATTGGACTTTACCACTCCCTGATATTTCACCAACCGTCAAAAAGATTACAATCAATAAGCTTTATCCCTTTGCCAATCTCACCTCTATTTCTTATATGGAAAATGCATTTGATATCGCTCTTCACTACAACATGGACGAAGATCTTAGTATCGTCTCGTCAATGAGATCAAATACCATTAATCCAGTGATTCAACAACTCATGAAAAAGGATAATGTTTTTGTAAAGTGTGAAGGATCTGGCCCCATTCCCCAAACTACCAAACACTTGACACGAATGTGTAGAGATACTGATCCTCTACCTTTTGGTATTACTCAATTGATTTGCTGTCAAGATAGAGCCATTCCCCCTGGTGAGTTACCAGAATCTCTGACAAAGATAACCTTTATCAATCTAAATCAATGTCTATCAAATGTCCATTTACCTCAGTCACTCAAATATCTACTGATTCCAGCTATGGATCAATTGATCTATAGAAACACCCATATCCCCAAAAGCGTCACCCACTTGGGTGTAGATCTCCACAGCAGTGTCCACGAGGGTATCGTGAGAAATAGTTGGCTCTATAAAAAAGGCTATCTCCCCGAATCGGTTAGATTTATCATTATCAATATAGCTAACTTAAAACCCAGCCAAATTTCAGACATTATCCTCCCATCTTCAATTCTTTATTTTGATCTTCAAGTGGAAGAAGTTTATATTGATAGACTGGAATTGTTTTATAAAAAGATTAAATTTATTGATGCTCAAGAATACTATCACAATGCACCAGAGTTTGTACAAACTAGCACTCTGGAAACTGGTAATATTAGTAAAATTGATTTTGGTAAACATTTTAATCAACTCATTAAACCTGGTCAATTGTCATCAAACATTACTGATCTTACATTTGGCCAATCCTATCTTCAAAGTATTGATGAGGGTGTGATTCCATCCTCTGTTGATAAACTAACACTTGAATGTAAAGAAAGCATTGGAGCTGTCTCTATCCCATACCCAATCAGTAGTCTTTCTATACCTGCTATCTTTTTACCCGATAATCCTCTTGCCGACAAGACCTCTATCAAAGACTTATCTATTGATGGCAAACTAAACCAGGTAGAACGTATGGTAAATTTAGATGATGAAGACGACCAATCTTTGGATGAACTAGATCAAACTCCAAGCATTCCAATATTAATTGAACAGCTCCCCTTTTTATCACTTGAAAAACTATGTTTGAAAAATGTTAAAAATATTGGCTCTGAAACAATGACAGAATACTCTTTTCCTCATTTACAAGAATTGAAAATTGATACCATCTATCCAGATACACAAAGAATCTATGTAGATTTTCTCTCCAAAGTAATGGTAAATTTAAAAAGTCTCTTTCTTTATGGTAATTTTAAATCACATCTCAAAAATATAGATTTCCCTTCAACAAAACTTGAATCTCTAGATGCAAATGAATTTTTCCATATCAATCCAAATCAAATCCCCTCATCAATGAAAAATCTTTCAATTCCAATCAATGAAAAGAATTTTAATTTAATTCAAAGTAAAAATTTTGTTCAACCAAAAATTAAAAATGATAATCAAGATTTTTTAAAAAAAAGATTGTATGTATAATTCGTAATATTCATATTTAACTAGTAATGATCATTTACATTTTATTAATTAAAAAAATGATATAAACATTCTTTAGTGAAATTAATTCTAGAGATAATGAATTATTTTTTCAAATTTGGAGAAATTCATATTTAAAACCAATGGTTTTTAGTCAATTACAAGATATGATGGCTCATTCTTTTATTTACCATGATTATCATTCTAAAAAAGAAGATATTGAAAGAGATGGTTCAAGATTTAAAAATTTGTCCATTTTTACAGATACTGTAATTACGGGATTAGATAAAATTCCTTCCAATGTTATTGCATGGTATTTTAGTAATCGTGCACAAACTTTACCATCGATAATCCCTGAAACAGTAAAAAAAACAGCTTGTGGTTATTATCCAAACATTCAAATACCATCCTGGATTACTCACTTCTCTCTCTACTATGGTGATGGTAAAATTGTAAAAAAAGGTTTTCTTCCTGAAAGTATTACTCATTTAGAATTGGATACCATTACTATAGCTTCCCAATATGAAGAATTTGGTTTCTTTGATGATGACAATGAGGATCAAGATGATGAATCTAGTGATTATCATAATGATTTTGAAAATGACGATATTAGAGAAAGTCAACGAGTTGGTGTTTTATTTGATGAAGCCAATAGTGATGATGAAGATCATGATGATGGTGATGAACAACGAAAAGAACGAGATCGACTAGATGATGAAGATGAAGCTCAAAATGATGAAATTGAAGCTTATTATCTAACATTAAAAGAAGCCTTACCATCAAAACTTAGAGTTTTAAATATATTTAATCTAAAATTTGGTGTTTGTAACATCATTCCTCCAACTGTAGAAATATTACAAATTAGAGACCCTAAATTTAAATTGGTAGATAAAAGTTTTAAAAATCTACCTTCGACAATCAAGAAAATCAAAATTCCAAAAAATTGTTTCCAAAATGTAAAGAAGATCCCATCTTTTCTTTCCACTAGATTGGATGGCAATTATCAAGTCTATGAAAAGAATGCGACCATTGGAAAAAAGACTTCTCATTTGATTATCAATGGACCATTGGTTATTAAAAAAGGTCTAATTCCTGACAATGTAAATACTATTATTTTTGGTCACTCTTTCAATCAACCCATCCCTCACCTACCCTCGAGTATCACCGAAATTAAATTTGGTTATCATTTTAATCAAGATTTATCAACCATCTCTTTCCCACCAAACCTCAAGTATCTTTCTTTTGGTGACTCTTTTGATAAACCTCTAGATAGCCTCCCGGCTGGACTCAAGTTTTTACAATTCCAAGTATTGAATCCCCACTCTGCACAATCGTTAGCCTCTATTCCAGATAGTGTGGATCATTTATCCATAAAACATGCCTTTTTAGATTCGGATTCTGATGATGAAGATGATAATGATGACTATTCTCCACCATCAAACCCCCTTCTTGTCATTCCAGATTGTATAAAGTTTTTAAAACTTGGTGTCTATATTGAAAATGTAAAACTCCCTCTCAACTTGAAAAGTATAACCTGTCATCATAGTTGTTTGGGTGAAAACAAACTAAAAACTAGCGAAAAAAAAGTTAGGGAAACAATAGATACCACTCTTTCTCTCGAGAATATTGATCCATCCATTAAATTGAATATTAACACTACTGGTTCATTTGACAGACTTATAAATCCAAACTCGCTGATTGATAATATTAAATCCATCTCTTTTGGAACCAATTTTAATCAAGTCCTCCCAAAAAATAGTCTTCCTCCATCGGTTGAATTTCTTAAATTTGGATTCTGTTATGATCAACAATTTCAAATTGGCAACATCTCTTCCTCTGTCACTCAACTTGAATTGGGAACAGAATATGATAAAAGCTTAAAGGGAATCTTACCAAATGGTCTTAAAAAACTCATAATCAAAAGTGGCTTCTACCATAAAGATATGTTGGATTGGCTTCCAAAATCTCTTGAATACTTGGAATTGGGTAATGATGAAATTGTTCCAAGTCCACAACCATTCCCAATAGAAAAACTACCGACAAATATCACTACTTTGATCTTGAATGATTCTGTTATAATCTCTAGTCCATCTAAAATACCAAAAACTATTAAACACTTAAAGTTGTGTAAATGTAAAACATGGGATTATTTACCAATAGACTCTTTAGAATCTTTAACACTTGGTGAATATAATTATCCTTTAAATATGATTTTTAAATCTAAATAAAACTTTATGACTTTACAATTATCTGAAATAAAATTAAAATTGAAAAATAAGGAAAATATTGTAAAATTATTGTCTTTTAAATTATATTCAAGTGAATAGTTTTGTCAAAATAAAACAAATGGAAAAACTTTTAATCCTTGAATGTTATGAATGATTAAATAACTTTATTACTTTAATCACTCATGTTTTTTTCGAAAAAAGAAGATTTATTTGGTGTTTTTCATCCTGATCTTCACTCTCTTCCTTTTTTAATTCATAATATAATGGGGCATTATTTTAAAGTTTATTGGGGAATCGAGATTTTTGACTATAAAAGGAGTACCGTAGATACAACAATGGTTTTTATTTATCAACTAGAGTCTTCGCTACTACTACTACTGGTGTCATCATGTAATTGATTGTCAAATAAAGCAGTAGTTGTGGTGGTTGTGGTAGTGGTCAAAGATCTTGGAGTGACAACTTGATTTTCACTAATAATTGGATTATTGTCCAAAATCAATTCAATCTCATCCAAACGTCTAAGGATCTCGGTAAAACTGGGTCTTGAGGAAGACTCTTGGGCCCAGCATGCATTCAAAAGTAGATCATATTGAGGTAGGTCGTGTGCGGGAAGAGGGGGTCTAACACCTTCGCAAATGAGTTGCTCCACGGTAGACATAAAGGTGATGCCTTGAAAGAATTTGACACGAGACAGTAATTCAAACAATATGACGCCAAAGGCATAGACATCGCTTTTATCCGAGCAAAACTCATTGGCAATGACTTCGGGTGCAAGCCAAACTGGATTTTCGACGGCACGGTTGGCGACAGAGGTAGAGAAACCACTCAAAGAAAAGTCACAGAGTTGACAGGTCATTGTGTCGGGATCGTTGGACGAGAGAAGGATGTTGGGACTTTTGAGATCTCTGTGAACGACCGAGGGCTTGGTATCGTGGAGAGTTTGCATCGAGCTTGCAATCTCTTTGGCAATCTTGAGACGGAGCTTCCAGTCGAGTGGATTGTTGACATTGTGGATATAGTCATACAGATTACCGCCACTCTGAAACTCAGTGATAATGCAGAGCGGCTCCAAACAAAAGCCTTTCAAATCCAAGATATTAGAGTGAATAAAAGAACTCATGCAAAAGATTTCTCTTCTAAACTCGGTAAATACCTTGGAGAAGCTCGATCCAATGTCGTTGGTTTTCAAGAGCTTGACAGCGACAGTGTTTCCTCTCCACAGCCCTTTGTATACGGTGGCGGTACCACCCTCGCCAATGGGATTGGGCTCCAAGGCCACCTCAGCAAAGTCTATGAGTTTGTGTTTGAGATCACTCATAGTCAAATCGGGTGCCAATTGGTTTAATTTGATGGGAATCGAGGAATGGATACTACAGCTGACATAGGACTTGCCCTTGATGACGGCCGACTCGATTTGTTCCAATTTAAAGAGATGCTGATTTTCGGTACGAGTTTTAGACTCTATGCAAAGACCGCATGGAATAAAGGTTTCGTACTCAATGTCTCGGTAAGAGTCGAGAATGGATTCAAAGATTTGGAGAATGTGTCTAAACATCTTTGTGGAAGAGATTTCAATTCTATTGTCAGAGGGGAACAACTGGATGCACACCAAATCCTCAGAGCTGAGGACAGAGATGGTACTGCTACGACGAAGGTGTTTAATGTTAGGTGATGAGGGGAATCTACGGTTGACGGGAAAAGAAAGATTACAATTCTCCAACACAACGCCAGCTTTCCATGTGTAGCGAATCGAGCAAAACACATAGAGTTGACTCAAAAGTCTTGGAAAGAAACTAGATGGAATCTTTTGTTCAAATTGAAAGATTCTACTGATGGAACGAGGTTCATCGCTGGGAAACATTTTCTCAATGGGTATGGGTGGGCTGTCTGGCAGCTCGTTGGGGAGAAAGATGACCTTGTCTGCAAGGATTTTGAGATTTTCGTATCGGTATTGCTTTGTGGGCGAAAAGATATTGCTGCTGTTGCTTCCACTTCTGAGCGGAGAGAGCGAGAATTTTGAGGGACTTGAGGAAGAGCCCGTACGCGAGAGTGTGAGGCCTCTGAGTGTGGGGCTTGAGTTTTTAGAGTGCAACAGACCATAGGTGTAGCCCCAAGTAGATGGGTCATAGAGTGTGTCAATCACATAGGCAATATTGTGTTTTTTGGCAAGAGTCAAGAGATAGGGATAGAGCTTGACAGGAATGTCGCTCCAAATGCTCTCCAAGCTATTCATGACAATTATGTCTCGTTTAGGTGGCAAGATGAGGGGTGAATCACTGCCACTGCTACTTCCAATACCGCCATTCTCGAGTGAGGGAGAGATGCCAATTGAGCCATTACTCGAGCTGTGAGTCATGTTGTTTTGCTTAAGAGTCAACAATGAGCTAAAGGCGGTGGTGAGCCAAAGAGGATCCAAGACAACCCATTCATAGTCATCCAGCCACAAGAGTATGCTCAACTCGGACAAAAGCTCACAGACATTCTTTGTGGCAATTTTATCCAAGCCACACATATCACCAATGGTGTTGATCTCTCGTTTACTAATGTACGGTGTTGAAAGAGTCTTTAAGTGCTTTTCAAACAATTTCTGGGCACTAGAAACACGGGAACCAAAGAGCTTTTGATTGACAAACACATATTTTATGTCCTCTCTCAACTTGGGTAAGTTTTCATTATTGATGCCAATGCTCTGGAAACTAAAGGCAAATCCGGGGAATTGGGATTGACAACGTTGTTCAATTCTAGGTGAAATGTAGGAAAAGTAATCTTTGGATACATTGTCATTGTTAAACACACCAACGACAAACACTGTGGCAAAGTTGCAACGATCCTTGATACACTCTAACCAACGATATAGTCTCACTGGTTCTTCAGCTTCAGACAATACCCAAAGTAAGAGGAAAATGGATCTCTTTGTGAATAAATGTTGACTACAATGACAAATAATACTGGAAATATCACGTAAATAGATGGTCATTGTACCCTTCTTTGTGGCCTGTTTTGCCAGACTTAATTCTTTTTCTTTTTCTTTTTCCTTTTGTGTTGGATCAATTTTGAATGAAGGGGGTGTTGAGAATCCAGCTGAACTGAGTAATTCTCTATTATCTTTACTTGGTGTTGACATAATATTATTGCTAATTTGATTGTTATTATTGTTGCTATTATTGTTACTATTATTCATATTACTATTATTACTTGGACTATTATTATTATTTAGAGTAATACCATTGTTTTCATTTTTAATTGATAGTAATAATGGATTTGATAAGATGACGCCATTTTCATCAATGGTTGATAAACCGACATTGTTGACAGATGAATTGGTGTCATATTCAATATCCCATTTAATAATTCTTTTTTGATTGATATCTTGAACATTGTTTGATGAGGATTTAACATTACTTCCACTACCACCGCTAATGGCAGTGCTCTTTTTACTGGGTTTTGAATTGTTGGAAATTAAATTTCTAATGATCTCATTCTTTGAAGTGAGATTAGAGTCTGAGATAATCACCAATTTTCCACGGGGTTGGTGATAGGATTGCATGCTTTGTTGAGTGAGGTACTTGAGTAGTGCATCGGTGCTTTCAAGTGTTGGATAGGGTGCAGACATTTGGGCAGTGTTGATCAACAGTGACTTCAATCGACCCAACGCAGAGAGGGTGTGTGGAAGAGTGGTGATTTGGTTACGTTCTAAATTGAGCGAAACGAGATTAATCAGCTTACCAATCGAGGGCGAGACATAGGTGATACGGTTGCCATCGAGTCTGAGCTCCTCCAAGCGGGTGAGATCAAAGCCAACAAATTGAACGGAAAATATGGTGTTGTTTTGGAGGTACAGTTTACGGAGTGATGGAACCAAGGCGTTGGTGGGTAGCGTGGTGAATTGGTTGTCTGACAAATCGAGTGCAGTGAGATTGGTCAAGTTGGCAAATTCTGGTGGTGCCTCTGAGAGTTTGTTTTGGTTCAAATAGAGCACTTGCAAATTGACCAACTCAAACATCTTGACGGGTATGCTGAGCAATGAGCAGCTGGTGAGTTGGAGAAAAGTAAGAGACTTCATTTCAAAAAACAACTGGGTCATCTTAGACAAGGGATTGGGTCCAAATTTGAGAATGGATATCTCGTTCATGCAAAACACCTTGTCGTCGAGCTTGTGGGGCTTAAACTTGACGATTTGGTTGTTTCTGAGATCCAGTGTCTTTATGGACCTTAGTTTAAAGAATCCCAAGGGCAAGTCACGAATTTGGTTGTTGCTGACATACAACTCTTCCAAGCCAACCATCAGCGACAAGGCCTGAGGGAACGACGAGAGACGATTATGGACGACAGAAAGAATTCTCAACTGCTTCATCTTGCTGATAGACTCGGGTATCACGACCAACTGGTTATTGTTGAGCACCAATTTTGTTAAGCTAGACAATGTGTAGATGGACTTTTGGAGGGATTCCAAAAGATTGCCCGACAAATCCAACTCTATCAGTCTGAGTTTGCTTCCAATCAACTTGAACAGAGCACTGGGAATCGACTTGATACGGTTGTCGGCCAAAGACAAGTGAGTGAGATTGCTCAGCAAAATAATGTCAGAGGGAAAGGTGTTGAACAGATTTCTCGAGAGATTTAGACTGGTCAACTGACTAAAGTAACTGAGAAGTGAACGATCAATTTGGAGGAATGTGAGTTTGAGATTTGTCAAATCACTCTTTACCTTGCCAATGAGTTTTTTAGAGATTTGTTGTGATTCTCGAGAGTTGATAAACTCGGTAAACAAAGAGGACCACAAGAGGATTTGGTCGTTTTCGCACGATGGCTTGATCATTTTGTTGAAATCCTCTTTTTTGAAAATATTTTGATTACGGGGCGAGAGGGGCGATTGGCTGCCGGCACCAGTTGCAGATGTGTTGCTGGAATGTTTGTACAAGAGATTGGTAAAGAGGGCACGGTTCTCTTGGACATAAGAGTAGATGGATGGTGTTCGTTTCAAGAATTTCTTTTCGACGTCTCTCATGGCCTCAGAGAATAAAAAGTTTCCAAATCTGCCAGAAAAAGACTCTTTGATTAAAAAGAGCAACAGATGCTCGTTGAATTGAAAGTGGAATGGAAATTGTCTGTGGATCTGCCACACGGCATCCATAAAATGGATAAATACCGGCGAGATGGAACGATTGATGATAGACACAGAATCATAGAGATCGCCAAAGAGAGCGGGTTTCTTTTTCGAGGATGATGAGCCAACGACAGAGATGGTGTCGGGTATATCGTGAAGAGTGCTGTTTAGCTTTTCCTCAACACTTGTGCCCTTGGATATGGATCCATAACGCTTGGTTGATCCCGAACTATTGAGAGCACCGCCTTGGTTGGCACCGCTGGTTTCTTTGTGATAGTTGATGTTGAGGAAAGGATAGCCATACTGGATCCACTCCTTTTCAATCAATTGGAGGAATCCATCCAATGTACGGTAATATGGATCACTGAGGATCATGGTGATAGATGTGATGCTGGCTAAATCGAGGTGATGGGGGGTCGATTCAAAGTGGGGCTTGAGCAACACGGATGAGCCCTCCTCGAGGATATTGGCCACACGAATACAGCCCTCCAACAACAACCGAATTGATTCAATCCATCCCGACTCTTCGACCGATTTCCAGGCATCCACCGAGCCATCAAAGCAATTGATCGACTTGTACAGATCAAACCAGTGGCTCTCGACCTCTTCTCGACTGTGCACGCCCAAAAACACAATGTTGTTACTACTCAACTTGAACTTTTCATAGATGGGTGCCAAGTTGATATCAATCTTGTTGGTAAACACGATGGTGCCCTCGGCCTCTCTGCGTCTGCTACTCGAGCTGTTATTGAGTGACGATGAGCTTGAACTGTTGAGCGAGGTGCTGGTGGCAGGCGGGGTGTTTCCCAATAGAGAGGAATTTGAGTTGTTTGTCGACATGAGGATGGGCGATGTGTCAGTGTTGGCATTTTGCTCTCCACGCTTGTTGATAAACATTTGAAAGAGCTTTAAATCAGTAGAGTCTGAGAGAATGGTGGTATAAAACGAGGCCTTGCTCATGCCCGAGCTGCTGTCGAGTGCCTTACTCTTGCTCTTGCTCTTTGACAACGATCCCTTGAGTGTAGTGGCAGGAGAAAAGGCTCCGGTTGATTCTTTTCGATCCTGTCTTTTCTTTGCCGGGCTCTGGGGCTCCTCATACAGAGTCCCGATGGGACTGATGGTGCTGTTGTTTGGCGTGGTAGAGCCCGAAGACAACATTCCGCCAGCGGCCGAACTCGACAACATGGGTGACTGAAGCACGTTATTGGGCCCACCCTGATAGACACAGCCTCTATACAGCTGGGCCTTGTTGGCGTTGGACCACGTAAAAATGGGCACCTTTGATTGCAGTTTCTTTATATAGTTGGCCAATATCTCTTCGCTCATGGACGCAGGCACAAGGAATTTCTTGGGATACACGTTGTGAAACTCTCTTGACTGCAACTCTATCTGCTTAAAGTCCCTGTCCATCTCTAACCGCACACTGTCATTATAGGGCAAATAGGTGTCCCAGCCGCTACCATTATTACTACTAATCTCGTGATTGACGCTGGAAAAGAATCTGCCAAAGTCCATGATGGGACTGATATAGTAGGCGAGGATGACATTCAACTTGTCCATGGCATAGTCGTCTTGGAAGCCAAAGTACTGGAATCTGATATTCTTGCAATAGCACAAATACATTTGATAGCCTCCCAGTCCATTCAAGCTACTACTATTGTAGCCCTTTGACTTGCCCGACGAAGCCGGCTTTGATTTGCCAAAGATCTCCCACTTGATCAACGACGATAAAATGATTTCAAACTGGTATGGCTTAATCTCAAAGTCAGAGTTTAACTTGGACAGCTGAGAATCCTCAGCGAGTAAAAAGTTGTTTTGATCAATACTGCTGTCATCCTTTCTCCATATCAATCGATAGTTTGTTATATACAATGTACCATTCTCCCACAACGTTATATCTACATTGGGATTGGTGCTATTACTGCCACCACTACTGCTACTACTTCCACCATTGGGATTCGTGCCATTACTGCTACCGCCGCTATTGCCACTACTGCTACTACTATTGACACTACTGCTGCTGTTGTTTAAATTGGGATTGATTTTAAAATTACTTGGTGGAATGATGACATTCTTTATCTGCAACATGATGTATTCACCGGCAAAGGTGAACGGTCTATCTTCAATCTCGACAAACAAATCCAAACATCTTTCAATCATACTCGATGTTGCAGGTTGATATAAAAGATGTGATTTATGATTAATAAACAATGGTGTAAACAATGCCGATAGTTTATCTGTAAAATCATTACTCTGTCCATTACCATTACTACTACTACTGCTGCTGCTGCTCTCTACTGTACAAGCTTTAACATGTCTATTTAAAAAGAATAATAATCTTTGCAACAATTCTCTCGACTCTACCGATAATCTTTGCACGAGGAATTGAATATCCCAATATCCTCCATACTTTGAATTTACTAAATAATAACAATATTAGCATCATTATCACACTACGACTCATACTATAACCAATACTTACACGCAGATATATGATTACCAATGGTTGTATACAATTCAGAATTAATTAATTGATCTGGAAGTGAAGCTATATATTCATACAACAATGATGCTACGTCATAGGGATCCTGTACCTCGGGATAATAGAAATTAAAATCACCATTCTTTTCAAACTGATTTCTCATCAGATGTATCTTTTCATTACTACCTCTTTTGTGGAACAACTCTGCATTATTAACTATGTGATTGTGATTATGATTATGATTAGATTAATATCACATGACATTGACCAGAGCCAACAGATATCTCTTTTATTAATACATACGATGACCTTCTAAAAATGATATTGCCTTCTCTACCAATATCGGCACCGACAAACCATTATCTTGACGCTTAATCAACATTGCCAACGGTACACCAAAATACGAAGAAGAGGATGACATTGTCGGCGATGACGATGTTGATGATGATAAAGATAATGACTCTGATGCATTATTTGCATTACCGTTGCTATTACTATTATTACTATTACTATTACTACTGTTGTTACCTGTGCTGTTGTTATTAAATATACTGTTACTGCTGCTACCCAAATACGATGTATTCTTACTACTACTACTACTGCCACTGCTCTCGTTATTGATTTGGTTGAATAAAGGACTCTGTTGATCAAATATAGGTAGTGGGGATGAGGGCACAATGAATTCGAAATTTGACCTCGACAAAGAAGACTTCAAAGGCGGCTGACTGTGGCTGACCTTTTCACTCCTGAGTGACTTGAATTTGAGTGTATTGTAAAATGACTTGAATTTAGATTTAGGCTTCTGTTGTTGTTGTTGTTGTTGCTGTTTATTCTGATTGCTCTGACTACTGACATTACTATAATTGCTGTAATTACTGTATCCACTATAATTGCTGTACCCGCTGACACTGCTATCCGATGACTCTGTCTCCTCGGGAATATAACAAAATGATTCCGATCTCTTTGAAGCAGCTGCATCTATACTATTATTACTAATGGATCTCAACGAAGATATCGATGGCGACTGCGTGATTGGATTGCTATAATTATTATGAGTTGTAGTTGTTGTTGCTGTTGCTGTAACGGTTGTTGTAGCTGCAGGTACCTCTGCATCAGTACTACTATTATTACTACTACCATTAGCTGCTACATCAGTGTTATTATTCTTTTTCTTAAACAAGTTCTTTGGCTTAAGGAGTTTCAAAGTAGAGCTCTTCTTCTTCTCCTCTTTATCATTATTTGCTGTATTACTACTATTACTGTTACTGTTACTATTACTATTACTATTATTAGGAATAGGATTACTACTATTATTTACATCGTTATTCACCACCTCTGAGTTGGATGATGAATCTTGTGGCTTTTTCTTTTTATCGAAAAAGTTTGATATTGATGACATATTGCTATTATTGACGACTATTTACTATGATGTTGATGGTTACTATTATGACTATACTATTCTATTGTGATATGATACTATACAATACTATACTATACACTATTTAAATACAAATGTGTTACTATTATGATGATGATTATATGTTGTTATTACTGATATTGATGATATGGGTGATGATGTTGATGTTGATGTTTAATTAATTTCAGATATTGATTAGATTTATAATTTTAGATTTATTGTAAGATTTGGAGATTTAAGATTTAAAATATACAACACGCACCCACACACACTAAATTAAAAAACTAAATGAAAACTATACAACACGCACGCGCACATACACAAGAGATGCTTGATTAAACTATTGTGTTTGTGTTGTTATTCTATTATAGAGCAGGAGTAAAACTAAACACTAGTGTTTTGTGCTATGCCACTATTTCTTCTTTTTGTTGTTGTTGTTGTCCAAAAACAACACACTCCACTTTTGATGATATTGTACAAAATAAATAAATAATTTAAACCTTTTGTAGGTTGGTGTAGCTGACAAAAAGGGAGGGGGGGTGAAAAAAAACCTTTTCTGAAATTCGTTTTTTTTTTTTTTTTTTTTTTTTTGCCAACCCAATTTTGGCGCGCATGTGATTAGATTGGCATTAGGATGATAGAAACAATCATAGAGATGACAATTTGATACATTCATGGAGATTTTCACCCCACACCACACCACACCCCACTCACATCCCACCCCCACATATTTTCACACTCAAAAAACTCATATAGACCCAGTACTAGTACTATGACACCAAATCAGAGTCTATGACAGATCTGGGCCATCTGAGCCATCATAAATCTCACTCATGATTCTACAGCAATACACACGACCGTGGTGTCTATGATTGATCAATCAATTCTTATTCTTACATATGATGAATCAACTCCTCTCCGCACAATGCACCCAATTTAATTAAATAAAAATAAATTTACAAAAACGAAAAAATTTTTAAAAAAAAAAAACGAAAAGGGTCTTCTCTGAAAAAATCAAGGCCCAAATATTATGCTAAGTTGATGGAATGTTGAGACATATTAAAGATCTTCATATTTCTAAACGATTGATTTCAATTGTTGGTGATCAAAAGCACCAACAACTTTGTATAAATAGATGTTTTGCAACGAGCAGTAATAGTAGTGGTGGTGGTTATAGTAAAAGGCCCTCATCCAATAATAGTAATAATAGAAATGTGAAAAAATCACGTCAAGGAAAGACAGGAACTGATCTTGTTAATCAACAGATAGGCACCATTATTTCAGTGCCCATTGGACAGTCATCCAACACTGATCAAATTAGACAAATGATGATGGGCTTAAAACCAAGATCACAACAAACAACAACATCTAAGGCCAAAGTTGTCAATGATGAAAAAGAACAAAGAATTGAAAGAATACACACCAATGATTTAAAGAAACCACAACAAAAACAGGTCGTTAAACAACAACAACAACAAGAACAACAATCACCAAAACAAGATAAACAGCAATCACCAAAACAACTGGATAAACAACCAACTAAAAAAGAAACTTTACAAATGAAATTAAAGAGTATCAAAAATAGAGAAGCCAATGAATTCATTTTCCCAGATGTAAGTATACTTAACTAGCAGGTGTAGCGGGGATATAGAGTATTGACAAAAGATATATTTAATAGGAAGATGAAATTCAACCACAAGAAGATGATTCAGAACTATTCTCAATGGATACACAAGAAGAGGTAGATAACAACCTCATGGATTTTGATGATGACGCCGAAGAAGAATACTATGAACAATATTTTGAAGATGAAGATTTTGATAATGATATAGATGAATTGGTTAGTGGTGAAGAGGTAGACCAAGATGGATTTGATTTAAATGAATTTGATAAACTTGAAGACATTGAACATTTTGAAGAGGATCAAGATATTGATCAACAAGAGTATGATAATGATATTGATAATTTCAATGATAAAGATGACCAAGAAGAACAAGAACAAGATGAATATGAACAAGATGATGATCAAGAATATGAGATTGAAGAGAATCAACTTTTTGAAGAAGTTGAAAATAATGATTACGAGGACCCTCAACAACAGATCAAGAACAAAAAACAAAAACAAGACTATGATCCAGAGTTTCTCAAGCAAAGACTAAGAGATTATGAATTGGATGAAAACAGAATGGTTGGAATGGAAGACTACGTATTTGATGATGATGTAGATATAGTTGAATCAAAAATAGATAAAAAGAAACAAACCTCAACCAAGAGTATGAATGAAATTGATTATGACCACGATGATGATGTTGACCAAGATGAATATGATTTGGATCAAGAATTGGAGCAATTGGAACAAGAACAAGAAGGGGAAAAGAAACTAACACCAGAGATGAGAGAAAAGGTATTCAATAGTATATTAAAACAATATGGAGAAAAGAAAGCTCACGTCATTATGCACAAAATCGACATGAAGATCAAATTTGGTAAACAGAAATGGGATCCCTATAGAAAACTAAGTAGAG
Source organism: Polysphondylium violaceum (assembly GCA_000277445.1). Taxonomy (NCBI): domain Eukaryota; phylum Evosea; class Eumycetozoa; order Dictyosteliales; family Dictyosteliaceae; genus Polysphondylium; species Polysphondylium violaceum. The sequence continues at coordinate 78,491 of AJWJ01000020.1, read as the reverse complement.
AGCAAATGAACGAACTCCGTGCCCTCTTTAAAGAGAATCCCGAGATCAACTCTATCAATGCACTCTCAAAACACTATGGCATTCACAAAGAAGCCGTGGGCCGTATTATTCACAGCAAATGGACACCTTCTCAAGAGCGTATGGAAACACTCTCCAAACGTAAAGATCTGGAAAAGGGCACCAACAATAAAAGAAAAAAGAGACAAGACAACGTCGCTCCCAAACCCTACCTCGCAGTCGTTACCAAAGTTGGTAAAAAGGAAATTAAAATGGACGACACACTCAGCCAGGCCACCAAAATGAACTCCAACATCAGTGCCGATGAGTGGAACAAGACAGTGAAACGATACAATATCCATCGTATCCAAAGTGCAAAGTTTGAAAACCGACAAAAAAGCCAAAAACACACAACAGCTCAAAAACTCGATGTCTCCAAATCACTTGCCAGTTTAGAAATCCTTGAAAGAAATCTAAGAAATAAAAAATAATTTATTTATCATATAATACCTATCCAATTAACTTTCTATTGTGAATGATTTTTATTGTCACCTCTCAGTTTTCCCAACACTATTGCCAAATATCTCTGGCATTGGGCTTTTATGTGTGTTTTTTTTGTTTTTTTGTTTTTTTTTGTTTTTTTGTTTTTATCTGTTGGGGCCCCCCTGTCTGACGTTTGGCAGAATCATAATATTCAGAAATATAACTAATGAGGCCACCAAACCAATACCAGACATGTTTTTTTTTCTTTATTTTTTTTTATTTTTATTTTTTTCATTTAGTAATAACTGCTGTTCATTCACAATGCAATACAAAAAACGAGAAATCCTGACACTCGATCCCCTCTAAAAAATCAAGCGTTGGCTTAGAGGTGCAGCGAAACTTTTTTTTTCAAAATTTTAATTTTTTTGTATTTTTTTTTCGTAATTTTTCAAAAGTTTTTTTTTTTTCGCTTACCATACCAATCTAATTTGATTTTTTTCTCAAAGCTTCGTTTCCCTTCCACTCATATATATATATAACAAGTAAGTTATGATACTATGTATAACACTATGAATCTATCTTTTGTCTGTGGGCACACATGAATCTTCATTTTATCATAGATTGATGTCACCTGTGTGATGATGATGAATGATTGATGACACTACACACCCACCAACGAATCTATCACCAACTTTATGAGATTCATGATATGATAGAAACAGAATACACAGCATACCAACGACAGAGGATTAACATACATCAATTACAACAGAATGAACAAGGTCAATCTTTTCGACCTCCTTCAAGACGAAGAGGAGCAAATTGAAAAGACTACTACTAAAGAAGTTAAAGTCGCTGCTGCTCCATCAACCAAAATTGCTGCTCCAAAGAAAGTTGTTTCCAAGGACAACAAACCAGCTGGCAAACCAGAAAACAATGGTCGTCAAACCTCACCAAAAACTCGTGGTACTGGCCCAAAGAGAACCAACAACGCTGTTGAAGGTGGTGTAGTCTCTGAAGACAAGCCAAACCACAAGAGAGACGGTAAACCACACACCCATCGTCCAAAGACTGACGCTGCTGGTAATGTCCGTGGTCGTACTCACGAAAGAAGATCAGGTACTGGTCGTCCAATCAACGGTGAAAACAAGAGAGCCGGTTCCGGTCAAGGTAACTGGGGTAAAGAAGGTGCCATCGAAGAACCAGTCGCCACCGAATCCACTGAACAAAAAGAACAAGAAGAAGCCGCCGTCCCAGCTGTTGAAGACAAAACCATCAGTTTCACTGATTTCTTGAAACAACAACAAAAGGAAAACGTCGCCCTCGAAGCTCCAAAGGTTAGAGTTGCCGGTGAAGGTGAAGCCAACCAATTTGCCGAATATGAGCCATTGGAAAAAGTTGCTGCCAAAACCAACAACAAAACCAACAACAAAGAAGAAAAGAAAGGTCCAAAGAAAACTATCGTCCAAGTTGAATTAAGATCTGCCTCTTCCAGACCACCAAGAAAAGGTCAAAAGGTTGAAAAGAAGGCTGTCTCTGTTGACAACAACAAGGATTTCCCAGCTCTCACCAAAGCTTAAGTTTTTTACCCTTAAAAAACTCTTTTTAGTTACTTAAAAAACAACAAACTCTTTATAAAATTTATTTTGTTATAAAAAAAATAATTATCCCCATTCATTTTATTTATTATAAATCTTGTTTCTTTTTTAGATTTAGATATATTTTTAAATCTTTTTATTTTTAGATAGATTATAAAACTTGATGATCACACAAATTAAGTTATGGATTTAAATTTAATATGTATGTGTTTATTATAGGTTTGGTGATGTTATTCAAGTACAAAGGCTTCTAAAATATTACATTGAAATGAATCGACATTGTTGTTGAGATTGGGATTGCCAAAAGTATCGGTGGGAGCAGAGGTACCTTTGAGATCTTTGTCAATAGAAATTGCAATATCACCAAGACTAGAGATACCAATGGACATTGATGTTGATTTTATCACTGAAAACAAATCATTGTTACCCGTTGGTTTATAAATATTTACATTTGGTCTTAGAGTAAATACAAAAGTTTGACTTGACCCAAATCCGTCTTTGGGTGTAATGGGTTCATCGGTGAAAAACCCAAACACACTTCCATTGTCGGATTTTATGATTACAATCACTGGTGATCGATTACCACATTTTTCATACAACAATCTAAGATTAAATCCATGACTATTGGAATTAAATACCAACTTGGGATCACATATACATAGACTGTGTGGTAACCATGCCCATATAAATTCATACTATAGTATATAAATTTAAATTAGTATATCTAGTTTATCTACATATATCTATATCTCTATATATCACTACATACATCTTCAAGATTTAAAATTTCAGAGGGAGTTGATACCTTTGGTTTATAGTAAATGGGGGCATTTGGTTCAGATACATGTTGAAGTTTACTGTGTTGTTGTTGATCAAATCTATCCAAATCTTTTCTTTTTAAATGAAAAGAAAATGCTTTTTTAATCAAATCGTCGGAATCGTTGATTGGTGTATTTAGAAATTGCTCTTGTGTAGTTGCTTTCAAAAGTGATTTCTTGTGAATGTAAATCAATGCTAATCCAACTCTATAAAACACTTTATATCCTTCATTTAAATAGATATCAAATATTCTTAATACAGTCTGTGTATGGATTACATTTAGTTAATAATTATTATATTAAAATTATAAATACATTGGTATACGTACATGAAATGGTAAAACAGATATAAATAATCTACTAAACCAATCTTCTGTCAATTGTTTGGATCCACTGAATCCAAGACTAATCATATCTATTGTAAATAAGCATTGATTCATTAGTAAATGCATTCATATCATCATCATCTTACAATATATAATACTTACGTTTATACACCTTTGGTATATTCTTTTCAATTAAAGAATCAAATGTTAAAATAAACTTTGTACATTCTCTATTACTTGTATTCAAATACTTGTAATAGGGATCATTTGACATTTTAATTAATAGACTTAGCAATAGATATGCATTTGATTCAGACATAAATAATAACAATATATGTACTGTATAGAGAGAGAGAGAGAGATAATGGTTAGTTTAGCTTTGTTGAGGTTGTACTACAAAGATAGGATAGTTACCAATATCAGGGATTAGGGGACAATAGTCAATTTCTGGGAAATTGATTGAAACCATTTTCAAAATGGTCTTTACAAGATGCACACCGTCCTCGGTTAGATAGTGATCAGAGGGCGACACGACGCCGCCAAAGGAGGGGATGTTTCGTATTTTTTTTGAACCCTTGCCGTCGGTGGAAAAGGTGTTGTTGTAACTCTCTTGATACGAGAGGAGGTCGGGCGAGACACCCTCTTCGAGATCGAGGAGTGCCTGGTTGCCGCCCAGGATAGTCCACCAGACTTTGTGTCTGAGTTCGTCGGGCACACCTCTACGAATGAGGAATTTGAATTCCTTTCGGGCCTGCTCTTGTGACTTGGGGATGAGAATGTTGGACCATGCCACCAACTCATCTCTGTCTCGCTCGATCGTGCCGGGGTCTTTGTCCTGCTCATAGAACCCGTTCATGTATCCCTCCATCACCCTATTGCCCAACGGCGACATGGATGGCGATCCCATCATTCCGCTGCCACCCGGCGATGCAAACAATGATGGACTGAGTGAGTTTATATTGCTGGTTGGTGAGAATAGTAACGGTGATTTAGGTACAGATGATCCTGTTGTGGTTGATGTATTTGTTGTCGTTGTTGATGTAGTGCTAGTGCTACTGCTACTCTCTAATGTACCAGATGATAATGATGCTCCAAGTAAAGGTGACTTTGCAATTATAGGTTTACTACTACTACTACTACTATTATTACTATTACTACTAATCGCACCAAATGTAAATGATCCTCCAAGTAAGGGTTTTGATGGTTTGGAGGAGGTAGAGGCAGGTGATGCCAATGTTGATGATGATTTGTCATTATAGCTAGTACTGTTATTTTTGTTGATGGGTATGGGTGGCGAATTGGTTCGAGTGGGAATCATTGTTGCTTTCCCGCCTCCATCACTATGATTCATTGTTACAGGCGACGGTGACGATGATATATCCAATGTAGGATGAATAGGTGATTCCATTGTTCTACTTCTAGATCTAGTGATTGTCTTGTTGTTGTTGTTGTTTTCATTACTACTCTTCCCTATCTCGCTATCATCAGATCTACGTATTTCTTTTTTCTTTACCTTATCTTCTTTTTCATTCATAAATAATTTTAACATGATGTATGTGTATATGTGTGTATATGTATGTACAGGTGTAGGGTAGGTGTGGATTGATCAATCTATAAGGTCTCCGATATGAATTAGATTGACTAGCAGGGTACACTATTAGGTGTGGCTATGATGGTGTGGTGTGAGAGGGTGAGGGAATAAAAATAATAACTCTGGTGGGGGGGGGCGGGAAAAGGGGGCGCTGATAGAAGTTTGGATCAAAAATGGAGAAAAAAAAAAAATATCTCTGGTTGGTTAATTGACAGGATGGGGAATGTTATGAGGAGTGCGAGCAAAGGTGTCAGATGAATTTTTCAAGGAATATAAAAACAAACAGTAATACTACAAAACACACACACAACGAAATTGCCCTAATTTGATGTTTATAAACAACAGAGTTTCAGACCTTGTTTGTTGATGATGATTGTTATTGAGTTTTTATAAAATAAAAAAATTTAATTTAAAAAAAAAATCATCCCCTATTAAATTAAATTGGCGAAGGGGACCATCAAAGCGGTGTTTGGGGATCAAAAAAATAAAAAACAAAAACATTTCACTCACACCCCCACCACAAGATAGACACAAAGATGTGAAAGTGTCACATTTTTAGATGGGTCACAATATTACAACATATTCACACTCTTTATATATAACCACGTTGAAGGAGTATATTAGTATTATAGTCATATAAGATAAGATCGATATTCTTCTTTATAAGTTCATTCTTTGTTTTCAAAGACCTCATGGATATATTTGTTTCTTTATTTATTCTCACACCCAATGAACCACAAGAGATATCTATAATTATGTCTAAAGCCACCCACCTCACCCTATTTGATCAAATTAAATAAAAATTTCAAAAAAATTTTATGTGAAAATTGTAGGGCGCCGGGTGGATGGAGTTTTTTATATTAATTAATTTCTCATTTTTAGAGATATTTACATATATGAATAAACACACATAGATATTATACTGTTATCTCTTTATTCTAGATATGGATAGTGGTAATAATATTAGTGGACATAAAAGGAGTAGAGGTAGTATAACTGCTACTCCTACGACAACTACAACGACGACTAGTACTACCCGCAGTGCAACGAGTAGTAATGGTAGAGGTAAAAGAAAGGGTGAGAAAAATAATAATAATAATAACAGCAGAGATAATCATGATGTAGAGCTTGAGAATAGTATAAAGGAGATATTAAATAAAACCCAGAGACCTCATAATTCAATTCGAGAACTAGTCAAACAATTGGTTACTATCGTTAGGGTATCAAGTGTAAATAGAAAGAAAACACTTGGGTTCTTGATCAACCAAATAAAGAAATCATTGGCCATTCAGCAACAACAACACCATCAACAGAGACAAAGTGCTAAATCCACCATCACACCAATCGAAGGTTTCTATACTTTTATTTCTCTGTTTATTGCAAAAGATTATGAATTATATGAAAATGATAGTTTCTTATCGATACTCGTCAAAGTGTTGGCAAAGATATCAAATTCACAACATTATTACATTAGATTTAATACATGTAGATTCCTATTTATGATCATTAATCAGTTCACTAGAAGTGATAGTATACCCTTAAAGTTTGTATTATGATAGTGTTGATATTCATGCATGCGGTATACTAATCATCATCATACACAACATTTATAGTGATGATATCGTTCAAGATATATTACAAATATTGTTAGTTAGAGTAAAGTAAGTACATGGTGCGATTGATTGAGTTGAACAGTTATTAATGAATCAATCAATGATAATAGAGATAATAAGCCTATAGTTAGAAATATATCTGTTCAATCGTTAAGTAGACTTCAAGACAATGATGAACAGCAGCAAGACGTAGCATTCAATTCATTGTTGCAGTCGTTGTTGAATGACGAATTGGACACTGTCAGAGAGAATATCATAAAGGTCATTTGTTTCAAAAAACCTTTTTTACCTCAGTTACTCAGTAGAACCAACGATAATTCGACGAGGGTAAGAGAAAAGACACAAATGGTAATTGAAAGAGAACTGGGAAAAGGTACATTTGACAATGATGCTCAGTCATGGTTAACCATCATTCAGTATGGACTCAAAGACAGAAATCACCAATTACAGAAAAAGTATCAAACCATGTTGTGCAGCCACATCAAAACCAATCATCAGTCTCGTATATCGAGTTTTCTTTCCATGTTTAGTGTCGATCAATTGGTAGAGAATGAAAAAACATTTAAATCACTTTTATTGATGTTGTTTGAAAATGGTTTATTACCTAGCATTATAGCAACAGCAACAGCAACAACATCAGTAACCACTACTCCAGATATTGATTTCAAAAGAATAGTTCAAGAAAAACAACAGCTTGCACCTCATGATGTTTTGATGTGGAAAGTATATGTTTCAAAATTTTCAAGTAAATTAAACAAAGACAACAACAACAGCAGCGATAGCAACAACAACAACAACAACACACTTGAACAAAAATTACCAGATTCATTAGAATTGTTAGAGTATATCAAATCTTCAAATGACAAATACACATCTCAAAATTTTATATCAATATTTAAATGTTATCCAAGTACAATTATTAATAACTATATTGTAGAATTACGTATGTATTCATATTCATATTAAAATCATTGTATAAGTACATATTAATAATCATTACTACTCTTATTAGAAAATGTTTTGGTAGATTTAAATCAAGATATTAAATTGAAATTGATTATACTTAAATTACTCAAATCCTATTCAAAAAAAGATACAGAATACTTTTATGATTTGTTTTTTAAAACATTTCAAGATCTTCGTGAGAATGAAATTGGATTTGAAGAGATGTCATTTACAAACATTACAACTAAACTCCATTGTTTGGAAATGATTAGAGAGATCATAGACGATCAATCACCAATCACCGATGACAATGATATCAATACCTTATTTGAATTTATAGTGGGATGCATTACACATCAATCTGAATTGGTTAGAGAAAAAGCATTGGTTTGTTTTGGTTTATTATTAACCTACTATTATTTTGTAAGTAGATCATCAAATGTGTATTAAGTCGGTGGTACTAACAATTGAAATAATCACAATTCTTCAATATAAAAAAGGATAATGAAAGGGATACATTAAAACAATTTCAAAATCCCTTAAATGTATTGGAGTTTGTCATTAAAAACGATAGAGATCAAGTAAAGTTGGCAGCCGTCAAAACAGGATTTGATATCATTGCATTTAGATTAAAAGAATTTGATGACTCATTTTTAGGAAATTTTTCATTTTCATTTTTAAATCTATTGATTGAATCCCTCCATACCCATCCGCCATTTGAGGTATTGTATTTTGAAGGCATATCAAAACTATTTAAACAAGGTATTCTTTTAGAACAAGGAGTAAGTCTATAGTATTATCACCATCATCTATAATAATTTATAAAATACTAATAACGTTATACAACTATAGATATTTGATCATTTAATTAAATATTATTTCACACCATCAGATATTGAAGCATCGATAGCTTCCAAACAAATTTTAACATGTTTCTTTGTCATCTTTCCCCAACAGTCCACAACCTCGATCAATCTTTTCTACAAATCATTTAAATCTGTCATTCAACATTTTCTCTATAAAGAACCCAAAAATGTACAGAAAAAGCTTTTCCCCAGAATCATAGACTTTTATTTGGAACATTTGAAACCAAAATCTGAAAAAAGGTAATATAGTGACAGTTCTCTTTATTGTATATGCTAGCTATACTAATACATTAATTTGATTCATTCAAACAGAAAAGAAACATGTGAAATTTTTATCAATCAAATATTTATAGATTTTTTAGAAGCCATCATAGTTTTCCATAAATGTATCTATGATAAGGAGACCAATTGTAATACTACTACTAACCTTAATTCACTCACTATCACCACTGATAATGATGAAAATAATAACAACAATAACAATCGTAAAATTGTAAATATTCTTTTAGGTGAAAAGAGTAATATCTATTTCTTGACTTTATTATTCTCAAGATTTGAACTCTACCCCTACTTGAATATTGGTAAAATTAGATGTTTAATTCAAATTTTAAAACAAATTAATCCAAAGGTTGAGTCGAAACTCAAGAATATCTATGAAACATCCAATAGATTAATTGGAAAGATTCAAGATTACAGAGATTATTCCGAAAATGAGAAAATCGAATTGAATCAAGAATTGGATCAACTTTGTTTAAAACCAGATACCATAGAAGCTGTCCAGCAAACTATTAATCAACCAGACTATATTATTATTTCTGATGATGATGATGATGATAATACCGAAAACAATAATGATGATGATGAAGTTCAAATTAAATTGGAGCCAATAGATGAAAGTGATCAAGAACAAGAACAAGATGAAGTTATGATGGACGTTGAGGAAAATATATTCCATATGGAAGAAGATCAAAGTCAACAGAGTCAACAAAGTCAAGAACAATATACCATTCCAAAAAAAGATGAAAACAATAATGGTTCGCCTAAAAGTCAATGTAGAATAATGTAAATTTTAAACAAATAAAAAGGGATATATTTATATCTTCTCAATTGTAATTAAATTATTTAAAAAATAAAAAAAAAGGAGTAAATTAAATATTTGATTATTATAGATATTGATAATAATGATTATTATTATAATTTTGAAACTATTTTATTTGAAATTAAAACAGGTTGTTGATAAGTGAGGGAAAAGATAGGAAAATTAAAACCAGATAAATACTAAAAATACTATTATTAATTATTGTGAGCTTCGTAGAATGGATTAACACCACTGTTACCAGAATCAACATAGAGTGGATTGGAGGCAACAGCACCATCGGCAAATGGATTGTCACCAAAGAAGGCGTCAGTGGGTGGAGCAGCCTTTCTGAGGAGTTTCCAGAGAGCGGCAGCAATGATGGCAGCACCAGCGGCGGCACCAGCAATAGCGGCAGAGAGGACAGTCTTGTTGTTTGTCTTTTTGACGGGTGGTGGAGTGACAGTGATGGTGACGTCTTGGGTGGCATTCAAACGGTAGTGGAGTCTGTCTCTGGATGGACCTCTGTAACCTAAATCGTCATAGAATACACGAAGAGTGAGGGTGGCTTCTTGAGAGTGGGTGGTGGTGAGGGTGCTAATAATACTGTTTAATTTAACACCATTACCAGTACAGGTGACAGAGTTGGCTTCGGTGGTAAAGTTACAGACAGAGTTGACAAGGGTTTGAGAAGCGGTGAAATTGATTTTAGAGTTGGCGTCAACTTGACCATCGGCGTTGAGGACGCTAACAGTAAAGGTGTTTGGATCCTTTTCTTGTGAATCTGGATCAACGAGGGAGATTTCACGAATAAAGAGACTGTTTTCAGCTTGAATTGTGTAAGAGGTGGTGTTGGTATTAATGACTGGGGCAACATTGATTGGATCAACATCTACAGAAATGGAAACGGGAGTAGAGGTGGCATTCAAAGCATCACGAAGGGTTAAGGCGAAACGAGAGAAACCTTTACCAGAGCTACCCTTTGGTGGGACATAAACAACTCTCCAGTGGTTGGTACCAGTGATGAGGACATTGTTTTCAAGGGTGAATTCTTCACCAATTTTATCGGCGGCAGCTTCATTGTATTTGTGGAGGGTACCCTTATCTTGTGGTGGAAGGGAATAGATAATAGAGACCAAAGTATTGTTGTCATTATCAATATCGTAACCAGTGTAGGTGACGATGGCGGCACTGTCTGCTGGCATGTTGATATAGTTGGTGAGTGGAACAATATTATCAGTACCGACAACTTGGAAGTTAGACATAATAATGACGGGTGGATCATTGACTGGGATAACGTCGACGTAGATCTTGTAGGTTTCAGAGACGAGGCTGTTTTCATACAAGACAAAGCTGATGGTGGCTAATTTGTCACCATTGACATTGGCAGGTGGAGTGTATTTGAAATTGTACAAGCTGGCACCACTGACAGAGTATGGATAAGTGAGTGGACGATCCATACAACCTTCACCACTAGCCATACAGAAAGTGGCAGACAAGACACCTTGACCTTCAAATTTGGTGACGGTAATAGAGTAACTAGAACCACCGTTACCTGGGTGACCGACAATAGAGATTGGTAATGGATTGTCTTCAAGGGTGGAAACGGTATCGGAACCATCATAAACTGGTGGATTTTGTGGATTGACGTTAAAGTGGACATTGGCTGGTGAGTTGGATTGGAGTTTTTGGCTATCGACGGCTAAATAAGAGATAGAATCGAGTGGACCCATGTGACCTGGAGTATCCCAATTTGAGAGCTTACCAGTTGGAGTGTAGGTAAGGGTTCTTGGATATAAAGTATCTGAGATCTGAGTGATGGCAACACCATTGTTGGAAAGTTGACCGTTGACTGGAAGAGTAAGAAGTTTAACAGAGATTGCGTTACCAAGAGCGTCATCTTCAAGATCAGTTACCTTAAAGTCAAATGATTTGGCAGTGGCTTGATCAAGGGTGACATTTGTGAATGAAGCAACTGGAGCTTGATTAATGTAAGCAAAGGTAATCTCACCGGTGGCAACGTCGGATTGTAATGGTCCGGCAGCCCAATCATCCTTACATATACCTTGGAAGGAGTCGGTGTAACGAACAAGTGAGCCAGTGTTATCAGTGATGATGTATCTGAATTGAGAATCAGTGAGTTGGGCTGGGGAAGCAACAGAGGCAGAGGTAATTGGAGTACCATCGTATTGAGAAATGCTAGCCTTGGTTGGGAGTTTGGTAATAAAGCAGGTGAGGGTATCAATAGTATCGATATCGTTGGCAGAGAAAGCGGAAGCGGTGGCTGGGGTAAATTGAGTGAAAGTGTAGGCTGGGATGTAAAGAGTTGGTTGATGATTTACATGAATAACTTTAACAGTGGTGGTTTTTGAAACAGCAGCAACACCCAAAGTATCAGTGACAGTGTAGGTAAAGGAATCGGTACCGTACCAGCCAGCCTTTGGTTTATAAGTCAAGGTGTATGGGGCAGCAGATTGGGGGGAAGCAGAAGCAGAACCAACCAAAAGGTTACCGTTGGCTGGGTAAGTGAGAATGACAGCTTGGAGTTTTCCTTGATCTAAGGCATCGGGATCAGTACCATCAATGGCAAATGAACCAGAAACGGTATCTTGATTCATATCCTTCAAGGTAATTTGGAGGACAGTTGGTGGTTCATTATTACGTTGACCTACAACATTGACATTAACAATAACATTGGAAGATGTTAAGCTTCCGTCGGTAACTCTCAAGGTAATGCTGGCCAATGAAGTACCAGTCTTTTGACTGGCATCAGAGGCATAATAGCATAATTGGCCTGCAGCAACATTATTTGAAATGGCTAAAGTTTTGGTATAAGCGGTTGTGATGGTTTGTGGGGTGGCAGCACAATCATGGAAACTACCATATGGAGCAGTGACACTTACAACTTGAAGAGTGACAGAAGATGAATCGGTATCACCAGCAGTGTAAGAGATGGTGGTGGTGTTGAGTGGATTGGTAGAAACTGGAGTTGGAGCAGTAAGAGTTGGAGCAACATTGACATGTTTCAAGGTCATTGGAACGGTACAATCAATTGAAGCACCATCAGCATCAGTAACTCTGTAGGTGAAAGAGACTGAAGCGTCAACATTGGAGGTTTGAGTGTAAACAGCAGCGATTGGACCAGTAGTAGAGTAACCAGCAGTAAGAACAGTGCTTCCGCTTTTAAGGGTACCATATGGAGTGATACCAGCAAGAGAAATGATGGAGATCTTTAATTTTGCAGTAGCAGTTTCAACATCACTACCACTCAAACTGATTGAGCCTGGAGCATTGATAGTGGTGCTAATAGCTGGGATTACGCTACATAATGGAACATCATTAACAGGGTTGATAGTAATACTAACAGTGGCAACAGCTGAATCAGCGCAACCATCATTGACAATAAAAGTAAAGGATTGTGCACCATTAAAGTCTTCATCTGGGACCAAAGTGAATTGAGTACCACTTGCGTATGAAACAGAGGTAGATACAGCAGCAGCTCCATTCTTGAGAGTGCTATCGGTTAAGCCATTTAAAGAAACAAATTTAATAGTTAAAATGTTAGCATCGATATCAGTACCAGATAAAGTGAATTTCAATGGGACATCTTCATCGGTGGTAAAGGTGGCTGGATTGGCAACTGGGACGTGATTATAACCAATAGAGACAGCAGTTTTACCATAACCAATAACAGAGAGTGAGGCTGTTGGGTAACGACCAGATACAGCGGTGGTTGGGTATTTGAGGGTGAATGGAACAGCAGTGGAGGATGATGTAGTTTGAGAAATGGTTTTACTAGCTGGAACAGTGATGACAAAATTATCAGAATTGTTTTCAGTGACACCGACAACCTTGTAGATGGCAGATTTGACAGCAGTTTCAGCCTTTGTAATCCAATCGGTACCAGAGCTGGTAGAAGTCCAACCACCAAAATTGTTTGAAGTCATAAATGAATTCCATTTTGGAGCAGAGCTTTGTTGGAGAGTAACAACAACTGGAGTAATATAATTAGAGACCAAAACACTGGTAGTTTCAGCAGCAAGAGTTGCAGAGGTAGTAGCGTAATCAGAATCGGTAATAACGACCATTAATCTGTAGGAACCTGGATTCCAACCAACAGAAGTTGAGGCAGCAGCTTTAAGAGCGGCAAGAGAGTTACCGGTGGATGAGGAGTAAAGGTTGCTAACGTCTAATGATTTGATATCATCTAAAACTGGGGAACCAATAACTAATTTAGATTGGAAGGTGTAACCAATTGGAGAATCTGAAAAAGTACCAAGACCAAAGTTTACATTTTCACAAATGGCAGTGAGTTTGGTGAGGAAACTTTGAGCGTATGATTTAATGTCGTTACCAATGTTGGCATTGCTTGGGTTAATATCCAAGAGGATGTAGACATCAAGTTTTGGAAGAGGGTATGGGACGTTGACCATTAATGGAAGAGTGAGGGCACTCATAGATGGATTGGTAGAGATATAGGCAGTAAGGGAGTTTGGATAGAGATAACCAGAGGTAAAAGTGGTATCAGTGACAGAGGATGGATCGGTTATTTTACAAGAGACAGAAACAGCAGTGTCACAAGCGGCACCAGTGTAACCAAAGAAACAAGAGCAGGAACCATCACCACCAACACCACCGTTAGAGGTACCATTGAGACATGGTGGGTTTGGAAGACACTCTGGGCCATAATAACCCTTTTCACATTCAAAACAATTGAAACTTGGATCCCAACCGGCTTGACAATTACAAGCACAATTTGAGGTACAGCCACTATCAACTGGACTTCCGTGACCACATACTGGTTTACCGACAACAATGACAAATGATTGGGAACCACCAACCATAGACATACCATCACTATCGACAAGACCTAAAGAAACAACATAACGACCAGCTTGGGATGAAGTGGGTGTCCATGTACCAACCATAGTACCTGGATTGCCTCCAGTTTGGCTACCGAGACCAACCATACCGGTTGGAACGTTGGCAGTGGTGATAACAACATTTTTGGTGGCGTATGGAGAAACACCTCTAATTCTAACAGTGTTACTAACATTTACATTCATGTTGAGGATTTGACCATCGGTTGGAGTTGGTGATTCAAAGTATGGTGGGAGTTTGGTACCACAAGTATTACCATCGACTGCACCACAATTCTTACAATCGTTGTTGGCGTTACAAGTTGAACCACCATTGTTGCAAGAGGGGTGACAAATACCAGTTTGTTTGGTAGAGCTCATAATAAAATCAGATACGATATAGACACCTTGGGAATCGGTAATCTTAATTTGAGTACAATAGAGACCAACAGCGGCTGGAGTAAAGGTAACATAACCAGTAGAATTGACTGAAAAACCGCCTGGTTGGGTCATTCTGTAAACATCAGTAAGTGCATATCGTAAATTTGAAGTTGTTGGAGTATCACCATCATCAGTGGCAACAACTTGGAATCCATTTTGTTGACCATATACAACGGGAACAATTGGCAACATACCAGATACTGGGGAATTGTTGATAGCTGAACCAGATTTTGGAATGACGACAGAGGTGGTGATATTCCAGTTACCATCGGCTTCATTTTTGAGTGATGAAATTCTGCAACAACTGGTGTAGATGACAGTGTAGGTACCATCTTTGGAATAGGTTTTTTGTGTGTTAAAAGTACCAGTGAACCAATCTTGAGTTGTATCAATACTTGTTACAGTCATAGCGACTGAAACAGAGGAACTTTTGTCACCAAAATTTAATGAACCCTCTGAAATAACGCTACCAACTTGAGGGTTTCCCCCGAAATAGGATCTTCTGAAAGCAAAATCTGCTTTAAATGATACAACATTATTTGGTCCTAATTGCCATGAAATGGTACCAAAACGAAAGTGAGATGCTATATAGATATTTATTTTATGTTTGAATATTAATATTTGATCAAGTTTGGGCCATATTGTTATTTTTGCCCCACCTCCCACTTTTTTGATCGTCACACAGCAATTTTTCCCACCAATCCTCCCTCTTTTTTTTTTGTTGCGCAAAAATTGAAAAAAAAAAAAAAAAGTATTTTTAATCACGGTTTTTTGAAAAAAAAATTTTTTGTGATAACCGTGAAAAAAAAATAAGATGAGAGTGGGAATGTATGAATGTGAGGTGAGCCCAAAAAATAATCACCACTGTGTGAGGGCACTGCGAGAGATGGCCTGTTGATATTATATAATTAATTAATTAATTAATAAATAAATTCTTACCTTCCGAGATGGTTGCTAAGGCTAAAAGCACTAGCAATAATTTAAAATAATTATTCATTTATTTCTTTTTTGTAATCGATAATAGACAATGTTTTTGAGGTGGAAAAAGAAAAAATGGGAGGAAATAAATATAGATAATGAAAACGATGACCGAGCGACTAAGTGATGAGGTGCTGGAAATCAAAAAAGAATATTATATTCTTTTAGGAAAAAATAAAAAAACTAATGTTACACAAATGCAGGTGATATTACACACACACAAAGATTATTGTTATTATTGATTATGATTATAGAATAGGAAAAGAAAAAAAAAAAAAAAAAAAACCTACAACACTATGTGCAAGAAATCAAGGCTGGCCAACAACAAGTATATAAAAAATAAAAATATATTTAAATATTTTTAAAAAAATCTAAATTTTTTTCTACCGCAAAGTCTATTTTTCACCCCCTTGCGCCTTTGCTAATCTAGATTTGCATCGCAAACACCAACTGAAATCACTTGAATATATTTTTTATTATAGTTTCGGGTGATTCTCATTTGGATTTTTATATGATCAACACCAAATATTTTTAATATTCTGACTAACAACACGATCAAAGGGGTGGGGGGGTGTCCTAATCAGACTGCCTCCGCCAATCCACCATCCAATCTAATATCTAGACCCAATCACGTGATTAATAGTTATTTTAGTGCAATGTGGACTTTTTATTATTTTTAATATAAAAATCATCTAGTTCTTAAAATTAAACAAAAAAAACAATACAAGTGATCGGGGGCTAAAAAAGAATTTTCTTTTGCTTGTTGTGGTGAGTCGCTCCCTCAGCTGATTGCTAAGGTGATTATGGCCTATTTGACTATTGCATAGTGATTTTCAATTTGATTTTCAATACCCATTATCGAATCTTCATCACAAAACAACAATATCAATGGAGTGTTTTATTATAAATATCCTGTTGTTGATCACCACCACTTATTTTTCAAAGGAATCAACAAGTTTTCTTTTTATAGAAATCTATATTTTTTTAAATGTTTTTGGGTAAATATAACTATCTAAACACTACTTATAATTAGATTATTAGATTTTTCCACCATTGTGTGTGTTTTATATTTCTCCATTTTACATGGTGTAACAACCGATTTATTAAAATTTCACAGTACAAATAAATAAATAAGAGTGCGAGTGTGGTTGCCACTCATATGAAGTGGGGGAAATTTATGCAAAAAAAAAAACAAAAAACAAAAAAAAAAAGACTAAAAAAGAAATGAGTTGACATCGTCGTGTAGGACTTTGATACTTTGATCTTAGATAGATATGCATCTATACCTCCGACGGGTAACTGAGATATAGATATAGAACAAGATTTACATCACATAGTCTATAAATGGAGATTCATACATCAATAGCAAATGAAGCAAATGGTGTTGATGGTAGTGATATTCATCACCGTTTAGGAATAGATACACATGACAATGACGATATATATAATAATAGTAGTACTACTAGTAATGGGGGCAGTACACCTCATATCAGACAAGATGTATCGCCTTCATTAATACCAATACAACAACCATTGTCACCTCTATTGTTATCAACAACAGCTGCAAAACATAATAACAATACCAATGGATCATTAATTGCGATAGGGTGTGGAGCAAACAAGAATTTACTAAGAAGATGGATATTGTTTAATTGTGTTTTGTTGCCAATTATTTTCTATGTGGTCCATCATTACCTCTTGGGAAACATACCAACACAAATATCAAAATCACATGACTTTGAGCTAGTACTTCATATTTATCGTTCAATGTGGTCTATATTATTACTTTTTGCGCTTACATTGTAAGTTTTATAATCTATTAAATACTCTTATCCTACTGACTCTCACCATTACTAGAATGAATCTGCTTGTTTGGAAATACTATGGCATTGATTATATATCAATATTTAAACTTCAAGATTATTTCCAAGAAGATGAACATCATAATCATTTTCAAATAAATCAATTTGAAAAAGAACATAAACACCAACAAACACAACAGCATCAGCAACAACAACAACAACAACAACAAAAAGATATATTTATTGAAGCATTTTCAAAAACATTATTCTATTTATTTTTTATTTTAATTGCAACTATTTTATTTGACGAACAAACTAAAACAGTGACAAAGACAACGCATCAATTTAATTTGACTGGACTATCAATACTCTGGTTAATATTTTTTTCAATTATACTTTACAATAAGATTATTAGAAAACTACTGGTGTCTAGTATATCAGGAATTCTCAAAACTCCATTTAAATCTGTTAGTTTTTTATCGTATGTATTTAGTATTTTTATGTATATATAAATATACTAATACCATCATTTCATAGTTTTTGGGTAGCTGATCAAATCACTAGTTTATCTTTATTTTTAAAAGATTTTAGTTTTTCATTATGTTTTATAATATCATTTAATAGTAAGTACAAATACAAGTGGATTTCCTAAATTACTAGATATTAATGAATAATAAACAATAGATTTGGAAGTTTGTGTTTATCAATCTCATTGGTTAACACCATTGTTATTTTCAACACCATTTATATTTAGAATTTGTCAATGTTTAAAAATTTATTATGATACAAGGAATACTACACAATTATATAATGCATTTAAATATTTATTATCGTTGATTGTATTGTTCTTTTCAATTATGTATCACTACTATAGTATATACTATCGTCCCTATTGGATTTGTTTTGCCATTACAAGTACTTTTTATTCCTACATTTGGGACATTAAAAAAGATTGGGGTCTATTGGATAGAAAATCAAAAAATTATCTACTCAGGGATAATTTAATTTATAATGATAAATATGTAAGTGTGTGTAATGATGAAATCTATGAGTTTATATTAATATAATTCTTATCAATTGATAGTTTTATTATTTTGCAATGATATCAAATTTAATTATGAGATTTAGTTGGGTTGTAGCTGCTGATCCAGAGATATTTGGATTACATTCTACTTTGGATATATTGGGAATATTTTTAATTTCTATTGAAATTATTAGAAGAGGACAATGGAATTTCCTTAGATTAGAATATCAACATATTGTAGAACAATCTATAGATTATCATACAGTTTAAAGAAATAAAACTTTTCTTTCTTTTTCTTTTAAAGATTTCAATTTATTTTTTATACAATAGTTAAAATTCTTTTAGGAGTATTAATCAACATATCATCAATGTTTTCTTGTGTTATGCCGTGTTTTAACATACGAGGAACAATGTTAAAAAGAATATGATGATAACCATGACCTCCATAGGTGACCAATCTATGTTTGGTATAGATATCTTGAGAAATTACTATATTTTTACCATAGCCTGCATCGATTAGAGATTTTATCCAATCAATACGTTGATTATCGCTTGCCATACCCATAACATCACCGCCAAATGGATAGTATGAGATTTCCATTCCAAAGAGATCAAATTCCAATACACATCCAGTTTTTGCTATATCTAACATTATGTTTAAATCATGTACAGTTCTATCAATGTGTCCCATTACGACACGTGTCAAATCTGCGCCATTGTCTTTGAGGACATTTAGAATTTCAGAACAAGATTTTGTGGATCTACCTGGATGAATGGTTATGCTTGCGCCTGTACGTTTTTGAGCACGGGCAGAGGCAATCAAAGACTTTGTCTCATTTGCAGACAATGGATAGGAACATCCTACTTCTCCAATAATACCTGCTTTAATACCTGTGTTATCAATACCCTCCAATACCTGTTTAACAATCTTTTCTTCCATATCCTCTACTGGAGTGTTCGACACCAGTTTGCCAATAGTCTTTTCAAGATAATATCCAGCACCAACAACTATATTTAGATTTAATTTCTGACTAACTCTTTTGCATCTCTCTGGATCTCTTCCAATGCCTTCAGTAGTTACATCAAGTATTGTTTTTCCTCCACATTTTTTATACAACTCTAATTCAGAGATTGCTACATCTTCTTCGTCCAATTGAAGGTTATGCAAGTTTTTATTATAATTATACTGAACCCAATGCATGTTTTTAATATTTATTTTCTGATCTTCCAAAGGAACGTGTTTATGATCGCTATCCTCATGTCCAACACAACAACAAGATTGCTCTTTATCGGTTGGTTTTAAGAAAAAGTCTAAATAGTTTATGAAAATATGTTCATGCATATGAGTAATACCAAGTTGATCTGGTTCAATGAGCCCCAACACTGTTTGAACTTTTCCCTTTCTTTTTTCTTCCATTATAATTTTATATATAAAAACAAATACAAATACTAAATACAAATAAAAAAACAAATACAAATTGTTAAAGTTTGAATGATTTTTTTTATTCTACCTCCAAGATATTTATACCAATTTTTTTATTTTTAATAAAAAAAAATAAATTAAAATTTTTAAATTTCCCAAACTGGGGTCATATTTTGAAGAGTTGATGGTTGGTATCAATAAGGGAATGATATTGACACGTCTATCAGATAGATAGATAGACATATATACTATATACAGTACTTGAGTTAATTTATAATTGATAGGGTGTGTTGGAATATTAAGAGGCATCCAAAGAGTCGGAGAGAGAGTCACACTCTTGTTTTAAAACATTCTTATAGACCTCAAAGTGATGATTGAGGGATTTCATTGTGTGTATCTTTAAGTAGGAGCCAAGTCCACCATCTCGACTCGAACTGCCATAGACAACTCGCTTTATTCTACTGTGTACCAACGCCATAGAACACATGATACAGGGTTCTTTGGTAAGATACAAGTGATAAGAGTTTGCCAAATACTGACCATTATTGACGTAGCTGAGAATATCGTTGCTTGTTATGTCTTGTTCTGATACAGCATGATCTTTATCATCGATATTACTATTCTTTTGTTCGACAATATCTTT
This sequence comes from Polysphondylium violaceum, assembly GCA_000277445.1. Classification (NCBI taxonomy): domain Eukaryota; phylum Evosea; class Eumycetozoa; order Dictyosteliales; family Dictyosteliaceae; genus Polysphondylium; species Polysphondylium violaceum. The sequence goes on along the minus strand of AJWJ01000020.1, from coordinate 58,009 downwards.
GGATATATCTTGTATTTGCGATTGTGCCAATTTATTGATTATCAACATTGAACAATGTGATATACAGGGTGTCATTGTGAAAGATTGGTTATTGTTTGATATTGGCGATACATTTGTTTCATCGTATGAAGTCTGTATTATTTTCTTTGTCTCAGGATCAACCAACACAGCACCTATTGGTTTGTGTCCAAGTGATTGAGCTATCTTTGCTTGTTCTATTGCTTTTTCCATAAAATATTTAGTTTTTAGCAATGTGTCAGAGTCTAAACTCGTTATCAATGGTGTTGAGCTGTCAAATAAAGTTTGGAAATTAATAATACTATTTGTTAAATGTAAACTAAACAGGTACATACAAATAATGAACTCTAAATATACAAGGCCAAACTCTATAGTTCCAATCTTCCCAATGTTCATATAGTAGTGGTGGGAATTTAGGTACTTTTTCAACTGAAATTCTAAATATCTCTATTGAATTCAAGAACTCCAATACTTTTAATTGATCACCTGTTAAATTTTCTTGAGATAATCCACCATTTACCATTATTACACTATCTTTTTGTTCCTGTTGATTATCATTATCACTATTACATTGAATAAAATCTAATAAATTTGGAAAAGAATCTTGAGAGCAAACCAACATTTGTAAATTACTAGAGTCTGCAGCTTTTTTAATCTTTTTCAAATGAATAAATTCCTCTTGACTTTCAAATAAGCTATCGTATTTTTTAATAAATATATTTGCTTTCTTTGGTTGTATATAGGCTGTAAATATATTTGCTATAGTGGATAAGTGGTATAAGTAATGGGATATTCTTGTTTGTGTTTATAATAGTAATAATTACATACTTAATATAAGACCATTTTCTTCGAAATCATCTAGAACTGGTTTAATCTCATCTCTTAGTTTTCCAACAGTTTCTTTTTCTGACTCTGTGAGATGTTGATCAACAAGCTCTAAATTACTTGCTGTTCCCTTTTTTTTCTTTGTCGCAACAATTGTTGTTGTTGTTGTGGTTGTGGTTGTATTGTTATTTTTATCTTTCTTTTGTTTCTTTTCTTTTATTTCGGCGGTATTGGTTATTGTTGCTGTAGTGGTAGTAGTACAGTTGCTATTATTAGCAGATACAGTTTCATACGATGTTGTAGCTTCAGATGAGGCAAGTAATACTACACTTTCTTTTGTTGTCAATGCTACAGATTCACTATTACTACTGCTATTATTGCTATTGTTGGTGTTTTCATCTTTGGCTATTGTAGTTGCATTTGATTCGCACATTGTATCATAGTCTCTTTTATTACTATCATCCATTCTGCACAACTGACATTGATAACCATTCACGTGAGATTTATAAAATTAAAAATTACGCGAAAAAAAAAACGAGGAAAAAGATCAGACACTTTTCAAATTAATTTCCTCATGCGAGCTTATTTTTAGATATAATGAAATGAAACAATAATGATGATAGGATATGAATGATAGGATATAGTTATATTTATTTATTTATTTACATGAGCGTGTCTAGGATCTAGATACTCTATTGATGTCGGTGGAAGTCTTTTTATAGTAAGGGAATTTATTTGATTCCCTGAGTCTTCTGTAGGCCTCACGAATGTGTCTGGGTCTGATTGGACCAGATTCACCCCATTCTTCCATAATGCTACGAGAGAGCTCGACGACTTCACCTACAAACACTTTTGCTATACCGGCCATCACAATGGCCGATGTTTGATTCACGGGTGTATTGATGACACTTTGCATCACCTTTTTAATATTGGTTCTGAGAAAACTTGATCTTCTGTAAAATTCATAACGAGTTTGCTGTTCGTCACTAAATTGATTGATGAGTGAGTTCATTTGAGAGTTTTCGCGGACTTGCATCTCGGAGAGATTGAATGATTCGCCTTCATCATCATCTTCGTCTTCATTCTTTTCTCCCTCTTCAGATTCTTCACCGCTGCCAGATTCAGATTCATCAGAGTCCTCTTCATCAGAATCTTCTTCGTCTTCGTCGTCGTCTTCGTCTTCCGAGTTTTCAGTGTGCTCTTGATCCTCCTCCTCTTCAGACGTGTCGGCGTTGCTGTGCGATGCTCTCTTTTTGGGAGCTCTTTTCTTTTTCATCTTGGTGTTACCACCGCCATCTTCTTCATCATCGTCTTCGTCCTCGTCAGAGTTCTCTTGTTCTTCGTCTTCATCTTCATCGTCATCTTCGTCCTCTTCGTCAAAGTCTTCAGACTCTACGTCCTTTTTTTGCTTCTTGTGGGTCGAGCCTGTGGAAGAGGGTGCATTCAATACTCTTTTCTTTGATCCACTGTAGGGTGGTGGCGAGCCTACCTCTGATCCGCCGGGTGTGGAGGGGGTGGCAGGTGTCGCTGGTGTGTTGCTGGCTTTCAACGATGATGATGCAGGGGGTGATGTCAAACTTGCTGTTGTGCTCGCTGTTGTTGTGGTAGTAGTGGTGGTGGTGGTTGTGGGTGTGGATGGTGTGCTTGCGGTCGACTTGCTCTTGGGAGTCTTGGGTTCACGCGGTGGTTTCTTTCCCTCTTTGGGCTCCTTGGGAGGCTTCTTCTCCTTGGGCTCCTTGGGTGGTTTCTTTTCCTTGGGAGGCTTCTTTTCCTTGGGCTCCTTAGGAGGCTTCTTCTCCTTTGGTTCGCGTGGTGGCTTCTTGGACTCTTTGGGCTCCTTTGGCTTCTTTGGTTCTTTTGGTTCACGTGGTGGTTTCTTTGCTTCTTTGGGCTCCTTTGGTTTCTTTGGTTCCTTGGGTGCCTTTTTCGCTTTAGTTTGTCCAGGTGACGATATATTCATCACCTGTTGCTGTGGTGTTTGACTATCGGCCATCTTTACTATAATGCATTATCCCAACAGTTAACCCTCTATCTCTATTATCTCCTCTTTCATGACACACATTATCTGTCCGCAAAAAAAATTTCATTTAATTTTTTTTTTTTTTTAAATTTTAAATTTTCAATTTTTCCAAAATAAGAAGTCTTGTAGTGTCAGTTTTGTTTGAGGATCACAATGAAAATTTGGATTTGCATCGCCCATGTATGGATACCAAAAAAAAAATTAAACAGAGGAATTCGATTCTTGGGAGGAGAGACATAAAATTGAAAAAAAAAATTAACTTTCCACTATTTGATCTATATTTTATCATATAGAATTATATACTTTATAAATACTTTGTCAAAACATTATTTTTATTTATGGAAATATATATTTTTAAATCATAGAGAAAAAAAAAAATTCATTATAAATAAATAAAAAGAAATAAATAATAATAAGTTGTGGTTTTTTATTAAAAAATGTATGTTTAAACTATTCTTTGGATAAAATGATAGGAAAATATGTAAGGGTTTTGTTTTTGTTTTTTTTTTTTTTTGTATTTTTTTGAATTTAGAAACTAGCCCAAAATGGTTGATTGAAATATGGGTTAACAGCACCTGAAGTCATATTTTGACCTTGTCCATTAGTTTGAGTGGAACCCAATACCAAAGAATTTGATTTAGATGGAGAGGTTTTGTTTATTGAAACTAAAGACTCTTTAAATTCAAAAATTAATAAGTATTTCGAATTCAATTCATCCATTTTCTATGAACAATTAAATTTTATTACACCTACTGAAAATCATTTTTTAAATTGATATTAATATAGAAAGAAAACCGATACAATAGTAATATAGAAAAGTTATTGTATTAATTAATTGATGATTGATATTAATAAAATCAAAAATAAAAAAGCTTTAAATAGTCGAGAAAAAACAGTGATATCAGTTATCTAGAATTTAATTGTAGATAATCTACTTACCTTTTTAAAATTTTTGGGAATTAAAGGGGGTGTTGGAGTAAAACAACTAATTTCGTCTTTGATTCTTAATTACAAGTTTGACTTTTTAAGGTAATCCACAAAATCAATCAATTCATCTGTTACTATTTACGAAATGTGGGTTACAAAATTATTTTAAAACTATAGGGGTGAAAATGGGTTGTCGAAGAAAAATCTTTAAATTTTGGGAGTGGGGTGTTGAGATTGATGGGGGATTAATTTATCGCTTTTTTTTGTATATGAGGTGATGGAGTGCGTTAATAACAGTTTATTTTAGATATTAAAATTTGAAACTCAACTTTTTTATGTTTGTTCGAGGATGTTATTTTGACTTTTTGGGTAATAGTTTGACTTTTTATTTGGGAAAATTCTGTTAGCACGCTCCATGAGTATAAAATGAGATATTTAGTGGGTGTATCATGATTTTGATTGGGTGTGAGGAACATAATGAAGAGGCAGATTTAGTATTACAAAATAAGTGCTAATCTGTAGATTTAAATTTATTACAATAAAAAGTGACTTAATTCAATGGATTGGCATGTACAAAAGTTTTTGGAATTTTTACAACAAAACTCATATAAATATAAATATATCAAATTATTTAATTAAACTGACCAAATCCCTTGTTGTCCAAAAATTAATCCTTTTGCTTGAGCAGCTGCTCCAGTTCCAATCTCTGTGGCTGTTAAAATATTGGTATTTTCATGTGAATTATTAAAAAAATATGATGATTTTATAGAAGCATTGGATGATGTGGAATTTAAAGATTTATTAAAAGATTGGACTAAAGATTCTATATTAATTTTTTAAATTAGGATATAATCTTTTTGCAATTTAAATTTATGATATATATATTTACGGAATAACATTTTATAAAATAAGTTGCTTATGTTTGAAACTATATAATTTAAAGAATAGATAGTAGTATTTGTTCTGTTTAGAACCTTTTTTCTTTTTATATTTAGAAATTTTATTAAAAAAAATAAAACAAAAAAAAAAATTAAAAGCAACTGAACTGATTAACCGATTTTTAACCTTGAACAACACTCAACACTAAACACTAAACATTCAAAATTCTAAAAATAAAGGAATAGATATTATAAAAGTATCTCTAGTCACAACTTTCATTTAATTAAACACATAAAAACAGTGTGAGAGGGGTAAAAGTGGGGTTAATTTCTTTTTTCTTTGTTTTATTTTTTGGATAATTTTCGTTAACTTATATAAAGATGATGATGTTAGAAAACAATATAATAGTTACTCTAGTAATTCATTGTATTCACTGATAATTCTTTAAAATATATTGAAATCAGTACATGGAGTGCTGATATACGATAAAAATACCAAATCAAGTAGTTTTTTAGAGAATCGAAATTTTATATTTTTATTTTAAAATATAATAAATGTGAATAAATAAATTAGATAGATAATTATCCATCGATAGAGATTTTAATTAATTTAAAGTCCCCAAAAAGATTGGTTGAAATAAATTGTGTTTTGGTTTTTACCCATCAACAATGTTTTATCAAAACTTGTTTGAGAAACAGTAGTTTTACCATTATTATTATTATTAAGGGAAACCTTTTGGACAGATTGAGTAAAGGAGATAGCAATAGATTCTAAAAAAGTAAAATTAATTAATATTAAATTATAAATAAATTTTTAAGAAAGAACAATTCTACTTACTGAATAACATTTTAGATTAGGATAATTTAAACTTGAAAAAGTAACTTTAACTTATTGTTCAATAGTTGTTTGAATTGATGACTAAATGATATTTTATCTTTTGTTTAAATACTAAAAGTTTTTAGTTCTTCTCTCTAAGAGTTAAGAACTATCAAACAAAGAAAATTGATTGTAAGAGCGTCATCACCCACAATTCTAACTTATTTATCATCTTTAGTTATTAATTTTGAAGGGCAAAATAATGAGAAGAGGGTCAATATTTTATGCTGATGGACAAAAGAGTGGTAAATTTACTCCCCTTACTTGAAAAATGAAGTGTCCCAACCAAAGTTTCATTCTTTTTATTAAACCTCTTTTGTCAGAATGTGGTGTGTGCTTGTGTCTGTGTTTCTAGGTAATGCGTGTGATATTTAATAGACAGGGAATATACTCATTCACCCTCATTTATGAAAGAAAAAATCAAGAGATGATTAGATTAAACAATATTAACCAATATCTTTTTATTTCATCGATATGATTCTATTGGTCAAGTTATTTAAGGTGAAGTTATACAATAAAAATTTACCTATCTAATTCATCATTGGAAAAAGATGTAAATTAACACTCTACATCTCACCCCTATTTAATTTTCTACCCTTTCCTCTTCCACATATGACATAATATGTCAAATGATTATTGAACCCATTAATAATGGATTGATTTATCTTCAAACTGTGTGAGTGTGGTTGTATGGTGTGTGTGTTACATGGATGTGATTTCCGATCCATTGTTTTGTGGATGAAAGATTAGAGTTCCTCTTATTCTTTTTTTTTTTTCTTTTTTTTTCAATGTGTGTTTGTGTGAGTTGAATTTACAAATTTATGCCTTTTCATAATGTCATACCAATGTATCAAGACAGTACCAATTCTTTTCAACAAAGTGAACAGTTTAATGGAATTGTGTGTGCGAGTAATTTGAATAATAGATTGGATAGATTATAACCAACTATATGATTTATCTCTTGTCATCAAACACCTCTTTATCTTTGTCCAACATCGATCAAAATATAATCTAATCCAAATGATCAAACCAATAGGAACAAACAAAAATACAGTCGTTCTTTTAAAAGAGTTTTATCACAATTCTCGCTCATTCATATCAAATATAAAAAATCCACAATCAAGATTTAAAAAAAGAATGAGAATAAAAAACACGTTGATTCTATTTTGAGGTTAAAAATTACAATTATTTTATTTAAAAGCATTATAAGACTGCATAAAAGTATCTAAATTAACAGTAAATGAATGTTAATATAATTTTGATAAACATAGATTACTATTATAAATATTTCTATATCTATAAATGTAAACAGTCAGACGTAAGTTTTATCTACATGGGGTACAGAATGTGCCCACTCCTTTAGATCTCAAAGATTAAACTTCTTTCTTCATCATTTTGATTACATTATAGATATATATGATATTTATAGATATATGATTTTTCATATTATATTTACCTTTGCCGAAACTCATATCAAAAATAATGAGCAAAAAACTCCTTTTATGCAGCCGTCGATTGTTTCCTTAAAAAAAAAAAAAAATGAAAAAATAAAAAATAAAAAATAAAAAAATGGAAAAAGAGATACTGAATGAACTTCGATTGTTAATATTGTGGAATGTATATTCAATAAAAGTATATAAATACAAATAAGTTATTTTTTTAAGATTATGAAAAGATTTAAGGATTTTATTTAAATAAATATTTGTCTCGAATAATGAATTAGTATGGATGAAGACCAATAATTGATATTTGAAATAAAAACCAAGATCTCCCAGAGTTCTTAGTGGCGTGAGTGTGGTGTTTGATTGATTAGTTGATTAATTGTCGTGTTGATAATAGAGTTTTTTATAATGTGAGATGACAAGAGGGTTGATCAACAAACAAAATGAAAAATACAAAGAATTTAAGTGTTTATATAAAAAAAAGATATAATTATTATTAACAAAAATTATTTATATAAGATTCTTAGTTGGTGATGGCTTTCTTTTTACCGAAAGCTCTCTTGAAGCATTCAGAGATGATTTCTAAAAAGATGAGTGGACCAACATCTGGACGAAGGAACCAGGTCTTTGGTTTCATACCAGTCATAACGGCAGCCCATTCAGCAAGGAAACGAGAACCACGTTTTTCGATTAAAGAGGCAGCAGCATCTAAAACGATTGGGAATCTGTATAAAAAGAGGGACATGGTCATAGACATGGAGAATTCGTGACCGAATTTATCCATCCAGGCGTTTTGGTATCTCTTGAGAGATTGGTGGGATAAATCACGTTCGTTGAAAGCTTGGATGAGGACTTGAGCGGCAAGACGGGAACCTTCCATAGCGTATTGGATACCTTCACCAGTGAGTGGATCAATGAAACCAGCGGCATCACCGACAATTAATAAATGGTCATCATAAGATTTCTTGATACCACCGAGACGGAGTGGGGCAGCTTTCATTCTTTCGATTTCTGGGTTTGGACCGAGGGCTTTGCTGATGAATGGATCTTCAGTCATGTATTGGTGATGGAATTTAGAGAGATCTTCAATCTTGGCTTTACCACCTGGAATAATATAGGCGAGATAGTTGAGTTCATCACGAGCTTCTCTGATAATGGCGCAATAACCTGGGAGGAGGGAGGGTGGGTAGAAAACGACACCATCGTATCTGAAGGTGGTGTTATTCTTGACGTAAGCTCTAGAGCAAATACCGTTTGGTTCAGTGTTGACGTAACCCATACGACGGGCGCTGTTGGATGGGGAACCATCAGCACAGATTAAAACACGAGCTTTGTAGGTGATTTTGGTTGGGTTTTCAGAGTCGGTGGTTCTGCTGTCGACACATTCAACGGTCCATAAACCAGTTAAACGATCAAAAGTGGCATTTTCGACGGTGGTGTTTTCAAAGAGATTGGCACCCATTCTTTTGGCGGCTTTGGCAACTTTTTCATCTAAATGAATACGTTTGATGGCAATGATGGCACCTCTGTTGTATTTGGCGTCACGCTTTAATTCCTTGGCAGAGTTACCAATGAAGGAGTTACCGTTTGGTGAGACGAAACCACCGTTTTGTGAGAAATGACCTAAATTTTCATCAACGATTTCTTTCATGACACCCATTTCACGAAGAATATCTTGAGCCATAGTAGCAACGGCATCACCACAGAATTTGTCTCTTGGGAATTCTTTCTTTTCCAAAAGAGCAACCTTTCTACCTTCTCTGGCTAAATAGAAACCAAGAACTGAACCAGATGGACCAGCACCAATACAGGCAACATCATAGATTTCTTCATCGTCAAAAGAGAGATTCTAATAATAGTAATAATAATTTAATATTAATATACAAATCAAGAGTGATTAGATAAAAAGAAAAAAACAGATATTTAAAAAAATTTTAATGGGGGACCACATATCAGTGGAGATAAAAATCTGAAAATTTTGATTTATATCTCTTTGATATGGAAAGTCATATGATTGTTTGAATGTATGTCCATAATACACATTGTGATTATGTGGTTCAAAAATAATAATCAATACTTACTGGGATGGCATCATAGTTGTATCTTTTACCTTCATTGGTGGCAACCTTGTAGATAGAGGCAGCAGCAGCAACACCAACACCAAAGGTAGTGGCAGCAGCAACGTATTTGTGTTCTTGAACAAATTTGTTTTCTAAGACCTTCTTGGCAGCTGGGTTTTCAGCAAGGACTTTGGTGATTTTAGCGATTTTTTCAACGACGTTATCCATTGTGTGATGTTGTGTGTGTCTAACAAGAAGAAGAAAAAGAAAAAAAAAAAAAAAACTTAGAAGCGCAGGCCAGAGTAATCTTTTTTTTGTATTTTTTTTTTCTATTCGTGTGTAGTTCGCCTTGATCAAAAAATACAAAAAAAATAGAAAAAAAATGAAAAAAAAATTAGGGGCAAAACGATGACCTTCAGCCACCACCTACACCGCCCACTCTTCACCCACCCTTTTTCGCTTTGATCATTTTTTGGATTATTTTTTTTTTGATCAAGCTTTGTTTGTGTTGAGTGAGTGGTGTGGATTTTAGGTGAGTGCCCATCATTCCATCGTCTTTTTTTTCCTAGGGCCTCTGATTTTTGGATCCTGTTATTTGAAAACGAACTTCTTTTCCTACCACATACGATTTTAATTATTTTAATTATTTTAATTTATTTTTTTCAATCGAAATAGAGGTAAAAATAAATATCATAATATGTGATTTATATGTTTTCTTGGCACAAGCACATCACATCTCATATCATACCATATGATAGTTTTATTGAAATATAAATCCCATTCCATTTCTATTTATTATTAATTTTGGTTCAAATCACTTTATACGCATTCATTCATTGCTATCATCAATAATTAAATACAATACAAATAATGAGCGAGATCACACAATGAATCAGTCATTATGAAATGACGTTGAATAAAAAAAACGAAAATAAAAAAAAAAAAATGAAAAAAAAAAAAAAAAAAAAAAAAAAAAAAACTTAAATGAGATTTTTTTGAGCGATCCTATCCATCGAAGTTTAGGATCTTAATAACAACAATAGCATATATTACATTAGATTATTAGATTATATCACACTGTATTGATTGATTCATTGATTGATTGGGAGTGTGTGCGTTGTGTGTAGATTGAATCCACACATACATAAAACACAATGAATTTCGATATATACAATCACATTGAATCATCTTTAACGATATTTAAAAATGTGTTCAATAACAATATCTACACAATCAATGGCGGTGCCACAAACAACACTACAACCACAACTACGTCAACTACGTCTGCAAATTTAAACACAAACAACGAAAACATAGAAAAGAAAGAGTTTTGCTATGGATTGGGAATGAGAACTCCTGAAGTGCCTTTTCTATTCAACAAACTATCAAATCACAACAACTCTAGTATGTGTATTACATTGTACTTGGTTGCACGGCGTATTAGGCTTATTATTAACACACACTACTATACACCTAACACAACTAGACTGCTTTGAACTATTGGATTACGATTTACCAGTGATAAAGAATGAAGAAGATCATGTGATAGCATCATTTGATTACATATTTACAGATTTTGTCAGAGAGAATATGATCAAGCTCACCAACAACCTCTATAAATGTCAAATGGACTCGTGCAAGTTCTCTTCAGAAAAGGAATTTCTCGATCACATCAGAGAGGAACACAAGTCGCAGATATTGGCAACTGTAGCGTTACTATTGGACGGTAAGTAGAGAGTAAGAGTGCTGTGGAGAGTGTGTCAATATACTAATACTATTGCAATCCAGATAATGAGAGCTCACATTCAGGCAACTTTTTCACAAAGTTGATGTATTCAGATTCATTTTATTCAGCCACTCTACCCTTGCCCAATGGGCCTTATCAAGACTATCCCAGTGTCTTGGCACCACCTCTACCTGAGCTCATCACAGAGGAGTCTGAGACGATAGTATCGACAACATCAAACGCAACAACTACAACTACAACCACAACCACGACAACAACTACCACCACAACAACAGCACTGGGCGGAGGCGGAGCACCATCGTCCAAGTCCAAGAAATCAAAGAAATCAAAAAAGAAGGCAAAGGTCGATCCCAAAGTCCCCTTATGCAACATCATACCCAAGACCGATGTGTCTGAGTTTGCTTTGTCATTGTTTGGCGATCATTTGAACGTCAACAACGAGGTTAGAAACCTAAATGTACGTATTGCGGATATGTTGATAGAGGCGATCACAGGTGCTAACCATCACACTACACAGGATACCAAGGTGCACGAGGTTGTTGTGTTGCAGTCGATAGAGACTGATGAGTCGAGATTGAAGCGAGAGCAGGCCATCATTAATGAAACGATACGAAAGCTCAGAGAGAGCGATACCGCAGCATTGGCGGCCAAGGGCGAGCAGGAGGAGCAAGAGGACAAGGAGTTGGAGATGCTGTTGGACGAGATTGCAGACGAGATTATCGATGAAGTCGTCGAGGAGCTGGCGGCAAAGATGTCTAAAAAGATCTATTTGGACGACAAGAGGAAAAAGGTCAAGGAGAAAGAACAGGAGGAGAAAGAAAGACTCGAGCGTGCAGAGAAGGAGAGACAGGAAAAAGAAAAGCAGGACAAGCTAGAGAAAGACAGACTCAAGAAAGAAAAACAGGAGAAGGAAAGACAGGACAAACTAGAGGCAAAGAGAAAGCTCGAGGAGGAGAAAGAAAAAGAGAAGGCCAAACTCAGACAACACCAACAACAAGAGGTCTCTGAGCATCAACAACAACCACAACAACCACAACAGCCATACAACTCATTTGAAAGCTACTCACCAGAAGAACTCTCTTTGGAGATTGAGCAGCTGGTCGACGAGATTTTAGACGAGTTTGTTTGTGATGAATGCTTTGAAATTAGTGCTAGTGCATACAATGAACAGCAACAGCAGCAGCCAAGAATAGCATCACCATCAATATCACCAATCACATCGCCACTAGCATCTTCTAAACAACCTCCTTTGAGTGTAAAGGTGAATACAACAACAGCCCCAACAGCATCCATCCAACAGCCACAACCAATAGTAAATCAAACTCAACAAAGATATCCAATTCCAGGTGCAACACCATCACAACAACAACAGCAGGTATATCCACCAAAACATCAACAACAGCAACAACAATACCCAACAGGTGGAAAACAACAACAACAACAATATCCACCTAAATATAACAATCAACAACAACAAAATAACGTTGCCTATATACCAAAAGAAAAGAAACCTCAGTTCCAATATACACCAAAACAATCTACACCTCCTTTAAAACCTATATCTACTCCTACAACAGCACCAATCCCTACTAATATTAATAATAGTAATCAAAACCAATCAGTTTATTATCCGGTGCAAAAGAAATCAATCAATGAATCAATTCTCTCCTCTTCTCAACCATTATCAACATCATCATTACCCTTTACACCTAAAAATAGTTATCAGCCACAACAACAGCAACAACAGCAACCTATTCAGACATCAATATCAAGTAATTTTGACTCTTACTTGAATTCATCTATTGGAGCTATTAATAGTAATAGTAATAGCAATATAAATCCACTAAATAATAGTAATAGTAATATAGTTAATAATAACAATAGTAGTAGCAATAGCACTAGCAATAGTAATAATGATAATTCAAATTTTTTAGCTACCTATTTCATTCCACTATTGCAGTCATATAATTTTACAATTGAATTGACAGTTTTATTCAATTGCTTTAGTATTATCAATGATCTATACGATGTGTTGGAGTATTTCAAAGGATTTAATATTGCAAAGTACTCTGATCAATCTCCAAAGATATTGTTTCAGGGCATGAGATTAGAGTCCACTGGTAATATTTGTTTGGTTCAGTTTGAATCAAACTCTGATTTGGAAAGGGCCATTAGTACTTTTAATGGTGGTCCCATTATGATTTCTAAAATTATAAATCTAATTCCAAGAGAGACAAGAAACTATTTAATGAATAATAGTAATGGCAGTAGTAGCATTAGTAATAACAGTAGTCATGATAGCAACAACAACAACAACAATGGTAATAGTGGTAGTAATAGTATTGGAACTATTGGTAGTAGTATTGGGAATAGTAGTAATAGTCCTAGTTTGTTATCAAACTCTGGGTCACTATCATCATCACAAGGACTCTCCTATCAAGATTTCTTGTTTCAGCAATACCAACAACAACAGCAACAGCAACAACAATTACAGCAATTACAACAGTTACAACAACAAAACACTCAATCCAATGATTATGGTACTTTGTCATCATTATACAGCAACAATAACAATACAATAGAACAATCCACATCACCATTTTATGGCAAATCACCATTATCATCACCAACAATCAACAATATGAACCCAAACAAATCCCCATCACATATTTCTCAACAACAGCAACAACAACAACAACAACACCCATCTAGTATTCCTACAGCACCATCCAATCACCCAATAACACCAATCACATCACCCTCGCCTAAAAGTGGATCACACTCGTTGTCTCAGTTACTCAATACAGAGCAAGATGAAAGAATACCACGTGATGAAGGGCTGTATCTAAAAATGAATCAAAAGAAACCAACAGGTCATCCAACCGGAGAGAGAGTCGTCTCTCCCCCGCTTTCAGCCAACAACATCATCGGCCACACACCACCGCCCCCAACATCACTGATGAGCGATCACGCCAGTATTATGTTGAACGGTCTCGATATTTCAAGCAATGGTGGAGGCAGTACTGATACCAGTCTGCGAATGATGGGTGACATCAACGGCACCACTGCCTTTAGTGCGACCAACAGTATTGGTATTGGTATGAACAACAGTGCCAGCCATTTAATGAACGGCACCCTTACCAACACCGGCTCCACATCCTCCATGCCATCGCTGGTATCCATGCCGCCCATACTCTCAAACTCTGCCGTTCTGGATACCAACCCATTGTTTTCTTCCTCTCTGTTTAGTTTTCATCAAGATAACTTGGGCGGTGGTTTGTTTTCATCTTCTATTTTTGGCCCTCAAAATAATTTACCAACTTTTACCGCCACCACCAACAACCCTTCAACACCATCCTCTTCCATCAGCAATAGTAGTGCATTGAACAACAACAACATCAACAACAGCATCAATCAACACCACTTTCCAAAATAATAAAATATCCCAGATATGGATCAGGTTTTGCATACCCCAATATTATCCCTATAATCTTTCCCAACACAATGAGATGATCATCAACCCAGAGATCTTAAAATTTTACAAAACTGCCAATGATGGGGTTATTCATTTTTTAATTTTTTTTTGACCAAAGTTTTTGCACTGATTTTTTCAAAAACTTAAAAATTTAGAAGATTAGATCATAAGATATATTGATTTATTTCATTCTTGTATATTATTTATTTTAATTTACTTAGTATTAGTATTAGTATAGTTGTTATTATTATCATTATTATTTCTATTATTATTTAAACATGGACATCATTGGGTATAAAGCTCATAGAGTTGCACCCAGGCAAGAGTATGTATTTCCACTGATGGATATTTAGAAAATGGGGTTCTAATATATTTTTTTTTACCAGGGCATCATGGAGACAAACACAGAGTGCAGTTATGAGAGAGGAAGCAAGAAATATTGCTTTGGGAGGAAGCGGGTAAGATAGTGGTTTTAATTAGTTGTTAGATCTGATTTGGTTGTATACTAACATTTTGCGTGTGGTAATTATTTAGATTTACCAAGGGCTTGTTTACAGAAAGAGAGAGACAAAAATTGGCAGAATGGCATCGGACTGGAAAGTTTAAATGTGATATCACTGGAAAGACGTATGAGTCGGGCTACAAAGTAAAGGTGGCATTAAACAGAGCAAGAGCCAATGAAGATAAAATTAATTTTCACCACATCAATTGCGAGAAAAAAAATCCACACATCAATAAAGATCCAAGAAACATTCGTCTACTTACCAGAAATGATCACTATCAGAGTAAACAGGGACATAGGGGTGAGTCGACCAAATTGCCAACAGATGGAAGATTCATTGACAGAGAGAAGACCAATGATCTCCTTGAAAAGCAATTCCAACAGAATCTAAAGTCATCGGGCTTGGAAAAATCTTACAATGGCAGTAATCCAGATAGCCAAGCTCAGCATTTTTCTTCAGGAACCAAGGGTGGGGCACTTGCCGGCGAAATTGGTGGTGTTGCTGTTACTTCTGCCGATATTTTTAAAGGTTGGGAAAAGAATATCAATCAATTCAACCAGCCAATCCACACCATTTGTATTGAAAAAGATAAATTTGATCTCAAGCCAGAGGATTGGAATTCCGATGATTTCTCACAAATCATGATTGAGCTCTCAAATGCAATTTACCAACATGGAACCATTCCCTTCTTTTCGTTACATTTCAACCAAGATGGAAGCATGTACACTGTATTGCATCCAGCATATCACAACACTCTTGTGGGAAAGGTCATACTCATTCTTGATTACTATATGAAAGGTTTCATCAATGGTGGTTTTCTTCCAGAGGAATTTGCTTTGAGATGGAGTGATGGATCGAGATCCCTTGATCGTTCTACTCTTAAGCTTCATATGATTGATATCAAAGAAGAAATCTCGAATGGAAGATGGAAAAATATTGCCGGTCTTGAGGACTACAAGTCCTTGAGAGAGAGGGCATTTGAAATGGGACTTGAGGGTACAGAAGGCGTTGAAAACATAGAGAAAAAGATTCAACAAGAGTTTTCCGAAAGCAATGCAGTCAACAGTCCAGCAATAGATGCTCTCAGAGTTGCATATGAGAATTTAAAACAACACTCTGGACTAAAGTATCAAACTTCATTCAGAATTCTTGCAAGTGAAAGATCAGCACAGTGTGTCAGTGGTGTTTGGATGCTTGATGGCGACTTTGAGGTAAAATATACCATTGAGCCCACTCAACCATACCAACAATACATGGATGCCTACCAAACAGTATTTGGAACACTTCCACTCGAGTATCTCGTTCAAGAAGAGCTGTACAAAGAAGCTGCAGAAGCTATCCGTGATCAAATGCCTTTGCTCCCTCCTTGCAAAAGATATTTCCAACTCCTCAAGCAGATTTCTTTCCTTTCGTCATACCTTACCGCACTCAAAAGCAGTGGCCAAGTCCCATTGATTGCCAAGATTGACACCAATGTTTTGCCAAATGAAATAGACAAGACTCCCAATCTCCTTCCACCACTTCCTGTTCGTTACTATGAAGCCGTCAAGTTATCTTTGACCGTAGATGAGATTATTTCAGAGATGCAAAAAGATTCTGCATTGATTTCCAAGTTTTATCGTTATTTGGACTCTCACTTAGCTCCAGATAATGGTTTTGATGCCAATATGGAGGATTTGATGGTGCGTGAAATTCAACCCAAGGTAATTTCACTCCTCAATAAGAAACTTTTGTCCCTCGGTGCCTCTGGTAATATCAATAAATCGGGTAAACCAATTGTTTTATCTTTTATCCAACTTTTTGGTACATTTGTTGGAGTACGAACATCTCAACTTTACTCGTCTCTCTTGAAAAATATAATGAAGCCAATGATCGAAGTTTTGGAGAGGTATAATGAAATTGCGGCCAATTACCAAGCCCCTTGGCCAAGTTCGCAAGAGATTGAAAATGATGAGGATGAAAGTGTAACAAAGATCTTCCAAGATAAATTAAATCAATATGCCATTTCCACAAAAGATCTCCAAGCGAGTGCAATTGAAATTTTAAATTCATGCAAGAATCATATTATATCTGAAATGTGTAGTGGATGCCATGGTAATATTACTTCCCATAGAGCCAATGTCAAGGTTAATGGCTCCCCATGTAGAAACCAATTTGTAAATTACTTAACCGAGCAATTTACTACATTACATGAAGAGTTAAAGGAAAAATATGAAAAAGAAGGTTTCTTTACCAAGCTTTTCTCATCATCCAAGGTAATTTTAATTAAAATATTATTTATTCACATATGATTTATAAATCATTAATTATATCTGTTATTTAATTTTCGCAGAGTGAAATGAACAAATTTAAACTAATATTGGATGGAATGGTAAATAATAATATGTTATTAATTAATGAACTCATTAAAATAGCGCTTCCAGGTTGGGAAGAGGCTGTAAAGGGAAAGCTGAGTGCAATGACTCCTTTGGTGGATGCTACCAATGAGTTTTTTGAAGAACAGCTCGTAAACTTTGGCAAGTCAACGACTACAGTTCTTCGAGAGAGATTAGGCACTCTAGACATTTTATCAATCTTTGATGAACGTCAATCTCACATACTTTCTTTGCTCTCCAAAAAGACAAAAAATGTCTCTGTCCATAACAATACTGTTGGATCTATTATAAATAGATTGAAATCATTAGGTTCCGCTTTGAGCTCTATGATGTCAATGTTAAATGGAGGCAAGAGTGAGGGAGGAGTTCTCCCAATATCCAAACTGATACTTGTCCCAGATAAAGATTACCAATCCAAAGGACATCAACTAGTCTGGGGTGGTTGTGGAATGGTTTTGAATCAACTCGAGATTCAATCTACATTCCCTTCTAAATCACTAGATCAATCACTAGATTTTGCAGAGCATGTAAAAAGTTTTTTGAACCAAAAATTGTATCAATGGGTCCACTTGGCTGATGGTCCAACAAACTACTCTGCTTTTTCTTTTAAAGTAATCCCAATGGACCAACAAGACGGCTCTGAAATTGAGCAAGATGAAGATGAAGACGAGAAGGATGAAGAAGATAATTTGACATCAAATTTACAAGAGTGTGCCAATATGGTCGCCTCAACAAACATGGACGAAAAGAGTTTTATTGCAATGCTTAATGGTAATAAAGCTATTTTGTCTCAAAGAGACCAGTTTGGAAATTCAATTTTACATTTCCTTTCTGCAAAGATTGGAGTTTCACATCTCATCAAATCGCTTGTTTCACGAATGGGAAGTGAATTTTTGAATGAAAAGAATTCTTATGATATGACACCAATTTCAATCTCTATTCTTATGAATCAGTTTTCCAATGTAAAAGTATTACTAGAAAGTGGAGCTAATATCAACATAGAATATCATAATTCAATGTTTCCTTTATTATCAGCTGTATGTATTATTAAAAGAAATGTTTTCAGCTCATAGATTTACTTACTATTCATTAAACGCTTAGGTTTTAGAAGGACACAGTGATGTTGCTATCTTATTATCAAAATATTGTAAAGTGGAGGAAATAAACAGACAGTTACATGAGGGTGATACATCTTTACATGTTGCACTCATGACTGGGCAGATTGAAGTAGCAAATCAACTTTGTAGAAAAGGTGCATCTGTGGAAATTGTAAGAAAGAGAGATGGGTTTACAGCAATAGAGGTTGCAGCTCAACTTTCGATTATTGATTTTATCAAATCAGTTCCTTTTGAAAAGGATAGAGCACTCCCATCACAGGGCACAGCTCTTCATGTAGCTGTAGAGAATAATTCATTCAAAATAGTTGAGTTCCTTTTACAAAAAGGTTGGTCAGTGACAATCCAACAATTGAATGGCGAAACTCCACTTATTTTAGCCCTTGATAAAGGTTTTCCAGAGATTGCCAACTTGATTCTCACGTTCAGCGGAGACTCATCCAATGTGAACCCACTACCCCCTCCAACAAAGGAGGAAGCTGCCCGTCCAGGCTATAGAGCAAGTCAATGCATTCCAACAAGTATATCCAAATATAGAACATATATCAACTCTAAGAAGCAAACAGCAGCAATGATTGCAGTTTCTAAAGGATACATTGACATTGCCTGGAATTTAATTTCTAGAAACAAAGAATCCTGGGTCCACAAAGACCAATATGATAATAATCTTCTTGATTACATTATCCTCTATGGAGAATCTCGTCTTCTTGAAAAAGTCATACAAAGTAAGATGTTTTCATTAAAGTTAGATGAGTCTCTACCAAACAATAGATTATCATATCTCGCTTGGTCTTTAATGCAAAAGAAGATTGAGTTGGCCGATATTCTCTTGGAGAATGGTGCTAAATATTTCCATCCAGATCCACAATGGACCATCGGTGCCTCTGCAGTCCGTGCAAACCATTCTGGATTATTAGGCAAACTGATGGAGCCATCAAGTACAAATATTTTCAATAGAGTAGAGCCATTCAACATTGAATCACTTGTTTATGAAAAGAATTTACTAGAGATTGCCGCCGAATGTGGAAGTCTAGAGTGTTTAGAGATTATTTACAATAAGATCAAATCAAAGCAAGGAATGGAAAGTAAAAATTTCCTTTTACACCAAGGTACAGAGCTGCTCTATTATGCGCTTGTTGGAAGATCTAAAAAGGTAATTGAATATTTGATTCGTTGGTATCATGATCTTAATATTCAACTCAACATACAAGGTGATTATGTAGTTGGAATTTTACTTTCTACTGATCAAATGTCATTGCTTCCACTTTTTCAGAATAGAGGTTTAAAACTAAACAATGACATTGTTGGTGTTTGTATTGTTGATTCTGCAATTAAATTGGATAAATTGGAATCGATACAAAGATATATCAAAGAAGCTAATCTAGAATTATTAAACCAAAAGAAAGATCCCCTTGGCTCATTGTTTTATTATAACCTTGGATTGAGAGCCATTGAAGGAGAGGCTAAAGGAATTCTCTCACACTACCAAGATGAAATATCCTCTGCTTTTTCAAATGTTTGTCCGACATCATCCGAGTTCACTGTACTTACAATCAACGTAGCTGAGCCACTTTTTGCAAAGCTCGTCCTCAATTTCGTGGATGATGAAAAAGATCTTGAAGTCATCAGGAAACTAATTGCTCTTCCCAACATATCGGAGGAGATGTTATTCAAAGCTGTACATCATACATTGAAAATTGACAATGCAAAGTTAGGAGCAGTTTTGTTAGCCAAAATGAAATCAAAACTCAGCCAAAAGTTTAAATTTTATAATGACAAACCACCTATTTCAATCTTGGAATTGTTTCAAAAATTGAAGGCTTTTAATTGTTGGAAACTCATACCAATCCCTGATTGGTATAGAGACTCGTATGGGACAGAGGAATACAGACCCGACCCAGAGATTATCAAGTCCTTGAATGAAAATATTTTGATTGGTGATGACATATCCATTCTCAATACGCTTAAACAGCTCACTCAATTAAACAAAATAACTTTACATGACGAGAAAAAGGTTCCTCTCTTGCATGCTATCTTTTTGTTGGGATCTGAAGAGTTATTCAAATATTGCATCGCGCAAGGCTGTGACCCCTTTGCTCTCTTTATGAAGTTCAATATCCTACTCAATCTAGGTAGCGACGCCTCAAAATTAGGTCAACTTTTAAGTATACTCGAGAAAAACTTTACAACAGAGCAACTAGAGGTTTTATTCTACCAAGAGTTTGAAGACAGGGGTATCGTTGCAACTCACATAGATTTGTTATTGTCTATATTTACACCGTCGAAATTAAGAGAGGCATATCAATCAGCAAAGATGGGTTCTAACCCTAATTACTCTAAATATGTAATAAGATTCGCAAATACCTTAGGTGTTGTGATTGACGAAAAAAAACTCACTTCAGAGATGGGCGATGAAGTAGAAAAAGTATTTAAACTTGTCACTCCTACCAATAGAAAGCTTGCAAAGAACCAAAAGTTTATTGCTCCAGATTATTTTGTTAAACCAACAAATAAGATTTTACAATCAATGATTCAAAACGTTAGCCAGCCATCCTTCATTTTTGAATGGTTCCCCAATGAAATTGACCTTAAAATCACTGACAAGACTGATATAATTCAATTGGAGCGCCAATATCATCATTTACAAATGATAAAGGTTATTGATTGTCGAGATAAAGATGGCTGTACTCCTCTGATGAAGGCATGTCTCATGGGTGAAAATCAAGCCGTAACAAGACTTTTACAATATGGTGCCGATCCAAGTTTGCTTGACAATGAAGGAAATAGCGCACTTTCATATGCCCTTCAAAAGACCAACAAGAATCCCTCAGTGACTATTAATATTTTGATTCCATACTCGACATCAACTCTCTCGATTGCAAACAACAAAGGTATACTTCCAATCTCAATTATGACCCACATGAGTCTTTCAAATCAAGTCTCTCAATTATTGATGAAAGGAGGTTTCATAGATCAAGATGGAAAATACAATCATTATTGTGTTAATCAGTCTATTTATAATTCTGGATTTGAGGCCTCGAAAACCATCAAGCTACTACTAGAAAACCAAAGACTCTACTCTCCAGGTGGTAACCAAGAACAATCTGGACCAGCCTCCTATAGAGCTCAAGAGTTGGCCTCACACTCCAACAATTTGAACAACTTGAATTCTTTAATTGAAGAATCTGGTAGCTTTGTCGATACCTTTGATTTACATCTTGGTGATCATGGATCACCTTTGGACATTGCTATTCAAAACAATTACTCTATCCTTATCAATTCTCTGACCAGGTGTCCAGATGATTCTAACCTTAGATGGGTTAAAGTGATTCAATCTGATAATCTCAATAATTTGGAATTATTAAATAGTCACTTCGAACTCTATGGTATTATTCCTTTGGCAAAGCTAAACGCTCTCCATATTGCAGCATACTTTAATTGTCACAATTTAACAAGATATCTATATGTAATGGGAGTTAGTATTAATGAAGTTTGTGAAATAGAATCAACTACCCCTCTTCAACTGGCCGCTTTCTGCAACAATCCTATGTTTATAAAAAGTTTAATTAACTCTATAAGATCCAACTCTACCAATAATGAGGTTGTTGATGGTATCCTTAAACCAAGTGGTCTCTCTGGGGGAAGATCTGCACTTCAAATCGCACTTTGTAACGACCATTTTGTTTCGGCTTATTTATTAATGCAAGCATCTAGTGATGTATTAGAAGGTAAACCTAGTATTCAATTATTAAATTATTTCAGTGCCAATCCACATTCAATTCCATTTTCAAACATTGCCAAGATGCTCAAATATTTAATTATTTTTGGCGACAATTCATTAATTGATTCTCTTGATACAAAGTATATATCACCAGATATAGGCTCTTTTATTTCAAAAATGGTTTTAAATGTAACACACTGGAATAATAGATTATCATTCGAGAGCAAGCTAAAAAGAGCAGAGCAACTTGGATTCACAACTCGACAATCATATGATATCTTAAACTCTGAATGGTTAGTCGCATTTTCAAAAACAGATACACAAATTAACACAGCTCCTGATGAACCTTTACAACAAATTAAAATGACTGCCATTGAGAATGATCGTTATAAACCTCTTTTCGAAGTTGTTAAATTAATTCTCAATGATAAATCTATTTTCAATCTCGTTGAATTTGTTTATTCAAAATCATCATCAGAGATTACTGTTGGTCAATTGCAAAAATCTCTACAATGCTTTAAATCAATTTACGATAGCCCAAACCGAACCTCTATTGTTCCATTATTCGATAAAGCAATTGCAAGATTTTGGCCTTGGGAAATATTATTGAAAACAACAATATTCAATCTAATCACAGATATTATCGAATCCAACAGCATTCAGCTCTGGAATTGGTTTATCTCCCACTTTACATTGATATCCACTAGATCCATCGCTGAAGCCAATGTAGCCTCGGCAATTAAAAGATTTAGAGAGTTTATGCAAATCATTCAACACCAGTGCAAAAACAATATCTCAACACTAAAAAGTCTTTCCAATCCACCCACAGATCTTCAATTATCATTCCAAAGTGAATCTGGTGTTTCTAATATGGAGTTGGCTATCCTTTCATTGGGTAGACAAGAACACCTCAGATTCATTCAGGCCTCAGTCCTCCACAATCTTCCAAAAAATAGAGAGTATATTCAATATTCGATTGAGAGAGCTAAAAAAGATTCTTTACTAGTTTGTAGACAAGTCTTTGAGATTTCAAACATTGACTTGTACCAACAACAAACCAACTCACTTCAAGTTGCATCAGCGTGTGGAGGGGCGATCATCGAAACCTTTAGGGGATTATTGTCACTTGGCCTATCATCATTAAACCCCATCCACGCAACATTTATCAATAACTTTATCACCAACATTCGAATTCTTCAAATGACAGACAATACAACTGTTCCGGTGGGTTGTAAATTACTACTTGTTCAATACTTTATGTCTATCCTTTCAAACAACAAGTTTAATGTCATCTCAAAGAGCGATTATCTAGATTCTTCTCGAATAGAGTGGTGTAGAGAAATGCAAAAGATCATCTCTTTAGTTCCACAACTCTTAAAGTCTATTGGAATTACATACTTTAAAAGATTCGTTGCAATAAACTTGCCACAACAAACTGGACTCAAACTATTTGAAAAGCAAGTGGGGTCACTCAGAGAGTTTATCGAGCTTTCCGATAATATTCTTTCATCTTGGGCTGAAAAGATACCCAGATCAAAGATTTGGAATTTAAATAACTATCAATCTTTAAAATCTGTTTTCAAAGAAGAACAAGACAAGATCATCAAATTAAAGATGAATCAAAGACCCTTCTCTGAAGTATTACAATCATTCCAATCTCCAATCAACAAGAATCCACTTGAACAACAAGAGTTGGCTATTATTCAAAAGCTATTTACGATAGTTGAACAACTACAAGATAAACACAAAGATTTATCCCAACAACAGTTAATTAGTATTTGTATTAATTCTGCTAATCAACTTAGATCCAAACCACTCTCCAATGTAAACGTTGAAATCATCTCTGCTCTCAGATGGTTAATCTACCATCAATTTGGTATTTTCCCATACAGTACCCAAGTTTGTTGTGTTTTAGGATTGCTCCTCTATAAGGAAAATAAGGATCTCAGAGGAAGGATCGCCCAAGTTTTAACTGGTGAAGGTAAATCAACCATTGTCACACTTTTATCAGCCTACTGCGGTCTCGCTGGTAAACAAATTGATGTTATCACCACATCAGAATACTTGGCCTACAGAGATTTTATAAAGTATGAACCATTCTACCAACTCTTGGGAATTAGTTGTTCCCAAATCACTGGAAATCATCCAGAAGAATCTGCATTTGATGCACAGATCTTATTTGGAACAAACTCCAATTACGAATTTGCTCTCTTGAGAGATAAACTTTATGGATCAAAGAATCTCTTCACCAACGGTAACCCAAGAGAAAAGGATATAGTTATTGTTGATGAAGTAGACAGTTTATTCATAGACTCTGCCTTTAACTCTGCAAGAATGTCCATCCCATCTCAAGAGCATCATGGATTCATTTATCAACCATTGTCTGAATACGTAAAGAATAATATAGTTTCGCATATAGTCATTGATGAAAAGCTCTCAGAAGAGGAACAGGAACTCGAGATATCCAAAGATATAACACCACAACATATTGCCGATGCTCGTTTCATTCTGGAGAAAGAAGTTCGCTTCTCCCCTATGAAGAAAAGACCAAGGAGAAAACACTTGAATGGGTTAAATCTATGGGAGATGAAAGGATTAGAACGATCCTCACCTGTGCAATCCAGTCGTTCAACCTCAAAGAAGGAATAGACTATGTCATAACACATCTCGTCGAACATTCAAACAGCAAAAGCAATACAGTTGTCATTGTAGACAAAGAAAATACTGGAAGACTAATGATCGGCTCAAGATTCTCTGATGGATTACACGAGTTTATTGAGGTTAAGCATGGTCTTCTCCCAGAAAGAGACACACTTACTGCCGCCGCCATTTCCCATCCTTCGTTCTTTGCAATGTACAATACAATATTTGGCCTAACAGGAACTTGTGGCGAGGACAATGAAAGAAAAGAGCTCCAACAGATCTATCACGTCGATACCTTTGATGTGCCAAGCTATCTTGCTTTAAAGAGAATCAAAATGGAGTCACTCATGTTCCCAGATGCCCAAGAATATCAACAAAGAATAGTTCAAGAGATCAAAGAAATGCTGGCCCTATCTCGTCCCGTTCTCTTGCTCTTGCCAACCATCAACGACTCGCATGTCTTTTCCCAATTGGTTCAAAAAGAAGAAGGCATACACAGGGTTCAGCTGTTGAATGAAATGCAAATGGAGAACGAAGAGGTCATCATCACAAGAGCTGGTGAGCCCAAAACCCTTACCATTGCCACCAATACTGCCGGTCGTGGAACAGACATCAAACTCACCTCTGAGGCACTGGCTGCCGGTGGACTCCATGTCATCTTTGGCTTCTATCCCACCAATATTCGTGTAGAAATGCAGGGCCTTGGAAGAAGTGGCCGTCAGGGTCAACCAGGATCATGCAGACTAATCATCTCGAAAAAAGACATGGAAAGCGCCAGCTTAGGGCTCGGACTCTCTTGCTTTGAAGAATTTGACGAGATGCGATCCCTCAAATGCTCGCTCTTGTCATCATCGCGTCTCCGTAGAAGCCATGTTGACCAGCAACAGTACCTCTTGTTGGACAAATTCTTTGCCCTCTTGGCCGCCGTCAAAAGCTATTGCACCAAAGAGAAACTCGTCTCCCTCATTCAGAAATCCCAATCATCCTCATCACCCCATATCACCTGTGCATGCACACCAATGCAAACGACCAAGATTAGAAAATCCCTTGCATTCCAAAATCTCTATGAAGCATCTCAGAAATTAGATTCCAGCAATACATCATCCATTGAAACATTTGCCACTCGATTACAATCAACAATCAATGAGTATCTCTTGCAAGAATGGGCAGATTTGTTTACATCTAGTTTTTCAAACTTATCCACCTTCGAATCTACTCTTGAAAACTTTGATCAATGGTGGATTTCATCGAGTGCACAATGTTTTGAATCAAATCTAGAATATCATATCATTACTTTAATTCACCTATCTAAACAATAATTATGTAAACAAACAAACAATAAATAAATAAATAAATAAATACATCAATTACAATTTATTATTATTCCTTCATGTGTTTATAATTTACATCTCTGTACTTGCAAGCTTGTATGCACCAAAATGATGGAGGGTAAACATAACTTATCCGCGAAGCTTATCTTTTCTCATACTATCTCAATCTTTGTCTTTATGTTGCTTTGCGTCAGCAGTACCTAAATCACGATTAAGACCATTTGTATTAATTGCCTTGATAGAGACACTGCACACTACCTTTATCTACACAACCTAATCATACTAACATTCATACTTTAACATTTTTTGAAGAGAAAAAAAAAAGATGGGTGGGTGTGTGATTGTTTCCCAAATCACCATCACAAAATATCTACACTCTCTTATAATCAACAATAACACCATGCACATTTTGGTGTATTCAATCATTCGATACTACTACTAAAACAAAAACACCAATACATAGACTTCACGCAAATAATGGATCTCATTCATTATCTCTATTAGTACAAAAACTAGATGAAAGGATATCCTTGTGATGAAGCTTTTATCTGTAAATAAGGGAATGGGTATGGTGTAGTTTACCTCCTTTTTCAACAAATAGCATCATAAGTCACACATCAACAATTATTCGTGATCACACACCAATTTTAAATGGATTAGATATTACAAATAGTATTAGTGGTGATATATTAAAAATAAATAATATTAATAAATTATGGGTAATATCAATAGCAGTAGTACTAGTAGTACTAGTAGTACTCTTACAAACAACAATAATAATCATATTGATAGTGGTGGTATTAATATAATTAATAATCACATATAATTAATTCACATAGCTATTTATAGCACCATCGCCACAAACACCTCAATACATCGTTAATACCATCATTGTATCACTACTAGTACACTTGATAAATACCCATTACTCTCCTCTTCCTCCTCTTTATTTTCCATCAAGATAAGATAACTTGGGTGGTAGATTAACTTCATCCTATTTTTGGTCCTCTGATAATCTACCTT
Organism: Polysphondylium violaceum; assembly: GCA_000277445.1. NCBI lineage: Eukaryota > Evosea > Eumycetozoa > Dictyosteliales > Dictyosteliaceae > Polysphondylium > Polysphondylium violaceum. The sequence continues at coordinate 31,029 of AJWJ01000020.1, read as the reverse complement.
TTTCTACCATCCACTACTATTAACATCATCTCTTGCTAGTATGTGTGAAATTAACAACATCAATCAACACCATTTTTCAAAATAATAAAAATTAAAATCCGAATATTATTGAGATTCACCCACACAACACAAACACACTGTCTCTGTCATGGTAACACACACTCAAGTGGGGTTACAACACTATTAATTTTCAATTGAATGGGATTATTTTCAATTGAATGGGTGCGGTGGTAAGTAACACCACTCTATCTTTGCTTTGGTATCAATCTCTTGGAGTTTTTACCACTCACATAAAATATCTTTTGGGGGTGTGAGAGTGTGAAAAACAGAAAAAAAGTGGTATACATATATTTAAAAAGGGGTTGAAATAAAATAAAAGGAAGGAAAATAGTTTTTATTTTTCCAGATATAACTAAAACATCAATTAAAAAACTTAATTCATTGTATTGATATATTATTTATTTTATTTATTTATTTATTAATTGAAAATAGTACTATTCTTTATTCCCGACACACAATAGCTATAGCTATCCAAATTAATTTTCCCACATCCTAAAACACACACACACTTCACACATTGTATTTATAATTGACACATCAACTCATTACCATATATATTAATTTAACCAAAAGGGATTTACTTTAAACTAATTCCCCCACATCAACTAATCATCACATTTACTGTTTATAGTTATCTTTTCCCTTTGTATTAATAATAATTAGTGTAGCTGTTTGAAAGCGTGTGTTAAGCGTGGTGTTTTTCGCGATATTTATTAACAGTTTTTAAAAATAATCCCGAACTCAATTTGATTATTTCATTACAACTTCCTGTTTTCTATTTCCTTTTCATTTTGAAACTATTATCTTTTATCCCATACCATCCATTCTATACATCTCTCACACTATTCACATAGATCAATAACAATAGTAAATTAAAATAATTTCTATCAAATTAAATCAAATCAAATAAAAATATAAAATAAATCAAAATGTTGGAAAGTATTTCAAATGCCATTCAAAAACACAAGATCAAGAGATTGTATAGTCAATGTAAAGATGATTCAGAATCATCATGCCTCACATCGACCTCTAATCGTAGTTCACCAACTCAATATTTATTCTTTCAAGGCATCATTTTAAGAGATGGTGTTAAAAATCCAAAGGTATTAGTTAGATTAAATGAATCTGGTTTAGAAATTTATAATGAAAAATCATTTGTATGTATTCTCTAAAATAATTAATTATTTTAAAATCCAAATACAGTTTATTAATATCCATTAAAACATATACACTATTAGGATTTAATTAAAACATTATATCTAAGAGATATTAAATGTTTTAGTGAAAAAAACTCTATATGGGAAATCGAACATAGAGAAGATGATGGATCTAATCAATTTATTACCTATCGTTTCTATTCTCCAAAGGCATCAAATATCAATCAAAGAGTAATGAAATTCCTGTATGAATTAAAAAAAGAAGAGGATAATATGAAAATGTAAAACATGTAAATAGCAGTAAAAGTAGTGATAGTAGTAGTTTCCTTTTTCCTTTCCTAGTCATATCATAATTTATATAGAATAATAATAATCAAATTCAAAATCAATAAAACACACATATTGTATAGATCGACTCCATTTCAATATTTATAGAAATAACATTTACTACTAAGTCTTTTTCTTCCTTTTTCTTTTTCTTCTTTTTCTTATTATTATTATTATTATTATTTTTATTGAGCGGCAAATGAAATTACCATTGGTTTATCAGGTGTAATTTTAAAATGTTGTAAATTAGTCATTGCAAAACCTGCTCTATTTTCATCTTCAAATTCAACAAAAGCAATACCTTTTTTGGTTTCAACCATATGTACTTCTTTGAAACCCTCAAACCTATAATATAGATAGATAGATTATATTGTGTTTAGTATACTGAAAGAACAAGACATTGTAATAATCATAATAATAATAATAATAATACATACTGTCCAAATAACATTTGTAACATAAGATTATCAGTTCTATCTGGTAGATTTTCAACGAAAAGATTCTTATTGGGTGGGGCATCTCTTGGTTGTAAAGAGGCAGCACCAGCCATACTTCCTGGAGCACCAGTGGTTGTTCTTGTTGGTTTTCTATCTTGTTTTTTATTTGATTTCTTCTTTTCCTCTCTATCTTGATCTCTTTCTCTCTTTGAATAGGTACCATCAATTTTGGATACTGCATCTGATTTTGTTTTACAATATTGTATTCTCATTGGTTTATCTAAAAATTTGAATCCATTCATTTCTCTCAATGAATTTGATGCTGATATGATATCATTGAATACAATAAAAGCTTGTCCTCTCATCTTGTGTGATTTGCATGCTACAATTTCTAAAATCTGTCCATATTTGGAAAATAGTGCATATAATTGCTCTACAAGTTCTGTATAGATCAGGTAATAGATATAGAGTCATTAGTACTCCTGAGTATGATGATAATAATACGGCATTTGATAAAAGATGATATAAGATTGATAAAAAACAAGAATACATACTTTTTTTAGAAATCTTTTCATATAAGTTATTAATATATATAGTTTGATTTGGTTGTATATCGGCTGTTTCTAATTTGACATCTTCTTCAACTTTAACTTGTTCCTCTGTCTCCATTGTATTTATAAATAGTTGTAGTTTTTATTTGTATATGATCTGAAAGTAATTTTTTTTTTTTTCATTAATTTTTTTTTTTTTTGAAATTTTCTTCAATCACTTGACTGATGTAATAATTCACAATAGCAATATAGAAAAGAGGATAAAATATAATTACTATTATTCTATCTTTGTAATAATTAAAACTTCTCTTTCAAACCCTCATTTATTTGTTCAATGTCCGTCGCAGGATTCAGTGATATTTTATGATAATAATATAAAACAAATAGAAACAATTGCTAAAGCTAAAGGATGTGTTAATTTGGATTTTATAATTCTCAGCCAAGTATAATATGGGATCGTCTTAATATATTTTTTATTAGATGATCATCAAATGCAAAGATGAAGTTGTTTTGTTAGCAAATAGTCTGGCAATTTTGTCTTTACTAGTAATTGTTAAAAAAAACTCCTTAGTGTACATTAAAAAACCATTACATATTGAAATGAAATGAGCAATGTCTTTCCTGACAAGTAATAAAATATTAACTTTTTATCATTGAACGAAGCGAAACATAATTATACTGATTGATTTGTCAGAGTAAAAGTAATAGATATCTAAAAAAAAAAGTAATCTGATGAGGGGTTAACGGGGGTGAAAAACTGCAAATTTTTTGATTTTTTTTTTTACCCAACACAACTCCACTTTTTTCGAAAGATTTTGCAAAGTTATTTTCTATTATTTTAGTCACATACCTATATACACAACACCATACAAAACAATGTCTGTTTACCAAAAATCAGTGTCACATGCTCCAGCCACCTTGGCTAGAAACGATACAGTTGCTGAAGACGACGATTGGGAAACTGATCCAGATTATGCTGTAAGTTTTATTTCTTCTCAGTGTGTTTGTGAGAGCGACGAGTCAGAGAATTTTGTTTTATTAACATCAAACACAGAATGACATTAGCGAAAAAGATCAAAGATGGGGTTCAAAAGAAACTCAAAAACAAGAATTGGGAAATATGGACGAATTAAGAAACAAGGTTGTCGCTCAAGATGATCGTGCTGTTAAAGAGGAATATGAAAAAAAGAAAATGTTGTATGGTGGTGAAAGAGCTGCTTTATCAAAAAGAGATTAAATCCTAGATATATCTCAATATCTGTCTTGTCTCTCTTTCCTTTCTTTCTTTTCAACAAAAGCGTAGTAATAAAAATAATGTAAAACATTTTAATTGTAATTTAATCTCCAAAAGATACTATTAATAGCAGCTTTGGAATAAACAAATAATAGATGATGGATGATTTATATATGAATGAATATTACAATATTTATTTTTAATAGTAGATTATATTATAATTAATTTTCACAAAACAATCTAGCGTTTTGGAACATTTTAAGCCAGGGTGATGGTTGATCTAAACCACCAACAGATTGTTTAATATTTTCAGGCATCCAAGGCCATTGCCAAGAGATAAATGAACGTTCAGGATGTGGCATAATGGCCAAATGTCTACCATCTCTGGATGTTAAAGAAGCAATACCTTGGGGTGTGCCAGATGGATTGAATGGATAGGTTTCTGTAACGTCACCATTGTCATCAACATATCTAACTGGTGCTAAATTATTTACAACAACGTCTTCTAAAATGGATGGATCATTAAAGAATGCACGACCCTCGCCGTGTTGAGACCAAGAGCCAAGCACTGAGCCTTCCATGCCTTTGAGCATCATGGCATTGCTTTGCATGATCTTGACATTGACCCATCTAGACTCGAATCTTCCAGATTTGTTGTGAATGAATCTTGGTTGGTCTACTTGACGAATACCCTTCCATGGGATCCAGCCGAGAAGAGCCATCAATTGACAACCATTACAAATACCCAATGAAAAGGTGTCTTTTCTATCATAGAACTGTTCAAATTGAGCCCAAACCTTTTCATTGAAACGAATGGATCCTGACCAACCTTTGGCTGAATCAAATACATCGGCATAAGAGAAACCACCGACAAAGGCAATACCTCTGAAACGGTTATCAAGGGTGATGGCACCAGATAAAAGATCAGACATGGTAATATCCCAAGCTTCAAAGCCGGCAAATGTAAAGGCGGCGGCCATTTCACGATCACCATTACTACCTTCTTCTCTGAGGATAGCTACTCTTGGAGTTGAGCTCTTTAATAGAGATTGATCAATACGAGCAGATGGAGTAAAGGAAAGATTGTATTTGGGACCTTTGCCATGACCAACGGCTCTTTGTAAAAGTTGTTTAAATTCACTTTCAACAAAGGTTGGATTGGCTTGTAAGAGCTCTAATCTATAGCTGGTTTCTTCCCATTTCTTTGATAATTGGGAGAGAGAAATTCTATAAATTGGTTCACTGCCGCCAATAGAAAGAACAAATTGATCCTCTACATTTACATCTTGTTCAATGTTTGTGTAACCAATTTCATAGACATGGCCAACATTGAATGATTTAAAGATATCTTTGACTTGGTCAACATTATCTCTAGAGACCTCAATGACAGCACCGAGTTCTTCAGAGAACAAGAGTTTAATGATTGACATGGTGTCAGTGTTTTCTTTTATGAGTTGTTTTGGTAAATCAATATGAATACCTCTATTACCAGCAAGTGACATTTCAACAAGAGTAGTGAGTAAACCACCATCACTACGATCATGACCGGCAGAGATTAACTTGTCTTTGACAAGTTTTTGAATGGCGTTAAAAGCATTCTTGAGAAGAGTGGTGTCGAGGTGTGGCTCGTCATTACCAACTTGACTAAATACTTGAGTGAGAGCTGATCCACCAATAAAGTTGTTTCCACAGCCCAAATCAATATAAAGAATACAGCTGTCTTGTTTAGATGTCAATTTAAGATCTGGAGTAACGGTAAGAGTGATGTCTGTGCATGGAACATATGTAGATACAACAAGGGTACCTGGGGCCTTGACCAATTCTTGTTGATCTCCTCGTGGAGCTTTGGCAGCCATACTTAAGCTATCTTTGCCACCATCAATAGCGATACCGAGATCAACCATAGCATTGTGCATTTCAACGGCAGCGTCATAGAGTTGAGAACCCTCTCCTTTGAGTTTGGCAGCCCACATCCAATTACCAGAGCATTTGATGTCTTTGATATCGCTAATAGAAGCCCACATAAGATTGGTTAAAGCTTCACCAACGCTAAGATAAGCCATAGCTTTGGCAGAAATGAATCCTTTAATTGGTTGTTCACCAATAGAAGTGGCAGCACCGGTTTTATCAAAATAACTTGATGCGATGACGGCAACATTAGACACTGGGGTATGAAGTGGACCAACACATTGTTGTCTAGCAACTAAACCAGTGACAGCTCTATCTACTTTATTGATAAGGAAACGCTTGGAGCCAACAGATAATAAAGAAAGTACTCTATTCAAACATTCAGTGTATGCATTGGATGGATTGGAAAGGAGTTGGCTTGGTAGTGTAAATGGTTCAAGTTTTTTGGGTACTCTTTCTAAATTAAATGTCTTTGGTGGCATCTTTTGTAATACTTTTTCCAATGGGAGGTTAACTGGGGTTGAGCCGTCCTTGGCAATGAGTTGGGCATAACCATCACCACTTACATCACCAACAAAGGCAACGGGAAGTCTTTCTCTTTTTGACAACTTTTCCAAAAACTCTTTATCTTGTTGTTTAATCAAGAGGGCGTCTTGTTCTTGGTATTCAGCACCCCAGATCTCCATAGCAGAGAGAGTAGGATCACCGAGATTGAATCTATCCAAATAAATCTTTGCGCCTAAAGGATCGGCAATTTCCTTTAAAACATTACCAGCACCACCGGCACCTTGATCGTGTACACTGACAATTGGATTGCTTCCACTGTGAACTTGATGTTCAACACAGGCTCTAATGAATCTATTCAACTTTTGACCCATTTCAGCATCACCTCTTTGCACGGCAGAGAAATCCAATTCACTCTTGTTATCACCACCAACCATAGAAGAGGCAGAGCCACCACCCATACCAATTCTATAGGCAGGGCCACCAGCTTTCACAATAACCATACCCTCTTCAGGTTGAGCTTTCTTTAAGTGTTGGCCATCCATAAAACCAATACCACCAGAAAACATGATTGGTTTAATCCATTCTCTTCTCTCGCCATCTGGCAAACGAACACCATAGGAACGAGTGAAACCAATAATAACAGGTTCACCAAACTTGTTTCCATAGTCACTTGCTCCATTACTAGCTTCAATTTCAATTTTAAGAGGATTGGCTAAATTGAATGGGTATTCAAACTCTTTGTCTTCCCAAGGAAGATCATAGCCTGGAATATTTAAATTACCAACACAATAACCTACAGTACCTGCAACAACAAGTGAACCTCTACCAGTGGCATGGGTATCACGAATTCTACCACCAGTACCAGTTTCGGCACCGGGAAAAGGTGCAACACCAGATGGGAAATTATGAGTTTCAGCTGTAAATATAATTGGTTGATCTCTTTCACCTACTTTATAAGCACCTGGTCCAGTTTGACATTCTGGTACTAACACTTTTGTATTAAATCCTCTTTAAAGTTTATATTGTTAATATTTATGTGTAGATAATAATAATAATATTACTACATACTTTATAGCACTTGAGTTATCAGAAAAAGCAATTAAAGAATTATTTGGATTTGCTTTAAGGGTATCTTTAACAATTTGGAATAAAGTTTTATCAGTTTTTTTGCCATCAATAATTAAATTTCCATTAAAGAACCAATGTCTAGAATGTTCACTGTTTGATTGACCAATATCAAAACATTCTACATCACTTGGATCTCTTTTAAGATAATTTTGGAAAAGATCGGTATAGAGGGCTAAATCTTGTTCATCAAATGCTAAACCCATTTCAATGTTTATCTTTTCCAATGCAGCTCTACCTTGTTCAACAACTGGAATGAAAACAACAGGCTTTGGAACGACACCAGTATCAAATGAATTGATTGGACTAGTGTAAATACATTCTGTCATACGATCATGAACAAGTCCAACAAAGACTTCCTTTTCTTGAGCTGTCAATGGTTTATCGGAACATACCAAATATCTTCTTGAACGTTCAATACGTTTAATAGTATCCAATTTAGATGAATGGCAAATAGAGGTGGCATTTGATGAATATGTAGTAGTGAAATTCATACGTGGACCAACTTCAACGACACATTCTTTGTTTTCAGCAGAGGAGGAAATTAAAAAAGAACCAGTGGTGGAAAAGTTTTCGGGTTCAAAGGTCTCTGACAAGAGCCAAACCAAAGTAGACAATTCTTGACTTGAAAGTTCCTCTTTATCATATTCAACATTGAAACAATACTCTGTGTCAATCGATGAAATTTGGATGGAATGTTGATTGGCCAACACGTCAATCAATCTTTTGATCTCAAAAGGAGACAAAGCTGGTCTTCTATAAAAATGTTGAATTGTCATTTTTCCGAATGCTGTTTATAAAGTCTTCAATAGATTATCTATTTTCGGATGATCCTTGTATTGAATTTATATTCAAATTATTACGATTACTATATCTGTCGCTGTCTGTTACTTGCTAGTTATTAAAATTACTAAAAGGTAGTTACAACTAACAACAATGTGATATAAAAATATATTTTTATACTATATCTGAAATAATAGATATGAGTAAATTAATAAATCACACACAAAGTTGAAATTCAACACACACAAACACACACTTGTATTCCAGCGTAAACGGGGGAAAAAATGAAGTTAATACAAAAAAAATAAAAATAAAATTAAAAAAAAATAAAATTAAAAAACGATTGACGAAAAGGTTTTTCATTTTTACACATTTTTTTTTTTTTCCCGATTCCGAAACAAGTTTTAAAAAATCACAGCCGTGTCTGCCGAAAAGAAGTGAGAGTTAAGGCGAAAAATAACAGAGATTAAACATTTTACTCAAGAAACACCGCACAATCAAAATTTATTAAACCTACTTTAAAACAACAAGTTTGATCTTTAATTTAAATTCTTAAAAAAAATATCTCCCTTTGTCAATGAGCGTTTTTGGATTCGAAAATAAAATATCAGTACTGAATTCTCTGACCAATAGAGAATGTTTTTTATAATTTGAAAATGATTAGATCTCCTAGTTTAAGAATACTATCTATATTTGGGAATAACTAATTAATGAATGAATTAATTAAACAATTTCTATCTATAGGTTTTTAAAGATGATGGTTGGAAAAATGATTTTATAGGCAAAGTATAAAGACAATCAGACTCTTTGGCAAACATTAGTTTCAGACTTTCAAATTATATTCAGATATAATTAGACACTCAATACAATGACCATTTTTAGTAAATATAATAGATACTCAACTCAAACTTTTGAGAAATACTAATCTTGTTTTTCCTATCCAAGACTCTTTATCCAAGGTGGGCAATCCCTCAAAAACCATTACTAGTCAATCAACTTATGGCGGTCTCATAGACAATCCAAAACAAGGCCAAGATCTCAACATGAGAAGAAAGAAAGGTGGCAAAGGTGGTAAAGGTGGAAATAATGTTGATATCGATATTGATATTGATATTGACCAAGGTTAATTTGTTGATCTATTTCCAATATGTTTATGTTTTTGACCATTTTCCTTCCTCTTTTACTTTCCATACACAAATTGTTTTGGACAAGTCACCATGCTATTCTCTTCACCCACACACACCCATAGGTCTTTTCATTTTAAATCAATAAATTTCAATTAAAATACCAACACCTTTACTTTATCTTTAATTTAAAATTCAGTTTAGATGTCCTAGTTTAGAAATATTGTCATTTTTAGAAAATATAGTCTAACTAAATTAATACCTATATCAAGGTTTTAAAGATAATGGAGAAAATATGTTTTTAGACTTTCTATAAATTCCATTTCAGACTGACATAATTGATCAGCACACTAGGTTCACATCATCAAATACACACACATTATAACCAATTATTAAACATGACTATTTTTGGTAAGTATATTAATTATTACTATCCATAGAGGAATAGTGTTTCTAATACCATCATTTCTATTTCCAAAGGTTCTTTATCCAAGATGGGGAATCCATCAAAAACAATTACTAGTAGATCAACTTATGGCGGTCTCATAGACAATCCAAAACAAGGCCAAGATCTCAACATGAGAAAGAAAGGTGGTGGTGGTGGTGGCAAAGGTGGTGGTGGCGGCGGCGGTGGTGGTAATAATGTTGATATCGATATCGATATCGATGTTAACCAAGGCAATTAACTTAATCACTCTTCCTACCAAGATGATAATATCTAGCCTTCATCTTTTTGCCACCCTTTCTTATCCTACTTTGGATCCACACACACAAATTGTGTGTTTTGCCCAAAAGTCACCTACTCCACTTCATTTACACCCACCACACAACACTCCAAGTATTTTTTTTTATCCTTGTAGATAAACACATAATGAATAAAAAAAAAACGCACATTTCTTATGAAAATTTTCATTTTTTTAATTTCTTACTTTTTCATAACAAACATTTAATTAAATATGGACAATTCATTATTTTTCACAAACAACTCTCCCTCGTGTACAATACCAAACAAGATTGACAAATATGAATACATCAGACTAGATAAGCCTAAGCCAGGTAGTTTTGTTGCAGAGTTGGTATTAAACAGACCCAAAAAACTAAATTCAATGACAGATGATTTTTTCAATGGTATTATTAATGCTATTAAGTAGTGTTCTACTGCTGTTGTTTGTGTTGTGATCACATAGACTAACATAACCATATAATAATAAGAATTTAATAAAGTGTGGGATGAAATTCAATCAGATGAATCAATTAGAGTGGTGGTTGTTTGGGGAGAGGGCAGAATGTTTACTGCAGGATTGGATCTTGTGTCAATCGGCCCATTGATTCAAGGCGATTCAGAGAAATCACAGGCAGTACAGAATGTAGAACTCTTTAAAATGGTTAGAAGATGGCAGAGTGCATTTGACAAAATCAATAAATGTTCAAAGCCTGTTATAGCAGCTATCCACGGCTACTGTATTGGCGGTGGCGTGGATTTGGCCTGTGCATGTGACATTAGATTGTGTACCAAGGATGCCAAATTTTCAATCAAAGAGACCAAATTGGCAATCGTTGCCGATCTAGGCACACTCCAGCGTGTGGCCAAGATATGCGGCACTGGTTTTGCCAGAGAGATGGCATTCACTGGTGAAGATATTGATTCAGAGAATGCAAAGCGATGCAGATTGGTCAATCACGTCTATGCAGATCAAGCCACCCTCATGAAAGAGGCGCGTGATATGGCCGAACGAATTTCTAAAAATTCAGCACTCGTTGCCCAGTCCACCAAGCTTATCCTCAATCACGCAGACGATCATAAAATTGACGAAGGCCTATTAAGAGTGGCTCTCCATAACACTGCATTCTTAAAATCTGATGATCTAAATGAAGCCGCTGCATCGTTTATGGAAAAACGTGCCGCTATATTCCACAATAATTTATAAATATCTCATTTTAGTCGCCAGTTGTATTCTCTGTTAATCGATTCAAACCTGATAAACTCTACAATAACAACAACAATAAATAGAATCGGTCAATGCCCAAAGTATAACCAAAAAGTAAATACTCCATCACAACCAACTCATAAATCTTTTTTTAAAAAAAAAAATTAAAATTTTTTTTTTTGATCATCATTTTTTTTTAAATTTTTATTTATTAGCATTTGTCTTGTCTTTGGTAGTGTGTATATCTGTTTATTTATTTATTTATTTAAAGAGGTGAAGAAAAGAGAGTGTGTGCGTGAGTAGTGTGTATTTTGCATCACCAAAATAAAAAAGCAAAAGCTTAAAGAAGAAAAAAAGATATATATCTTTTAGTAATAATAGTAATATATAAATAATAAAAAATGGCTTGGGAAATTAAAAAGAATCCTAATCTTTGGATCTTTGTTTATGTAAGCGGTGGATATGTTATCTTGGGATCTCGTGACAAATCAGTTTCAAGTTCTTCTGATTTCTGTTCTATTGAAGATTTTATTATAAAAGGAACTTTACAACAACCTATTATTCAAGTAAACTATCTGTTACACAGTATAAACATATGATATCTATTTTACAATTTACTGACCTTTTCTCTCACTCTCTCTTTTTTTAGGAGTTTGGTGAAAAAAGTTTTAAAGATATTTATGAAAAGGTAGCTAGACTTCATCAATTAAGAAATCAAAAAACATCATCTCCCCAAGCTTCTTAAAGAGATATAATAGTAATAACAATAACAATAGTAATAGTAACAATAATATAACAATAACAACAACAACAACAATATAATTCTTTATCTTTTATTTTCAACAAATTCAGTTTTATTTATTACTATAGTATTTGATCATCTCGTTATAACAATAATAATAATGATATCTAATTCTGAAATACAACAAATACATTTTTACAGATCAAAAACAATAACAATACTATAATCAACAACAATAACAACAATAACAACAATCTTTTCTTTATTCTCTTTTTAATCATCTATATTTTATTATACTTTTATAACAATAATAATAATAAAAGATGATATGTATATTTACTATAATCAACAACAAATCATTTTAAAAAGAAACAAACTTTATTTTTCACTATCATTGTTTTTCTTTTCTTTCCAACCATTTTGTTTTTGAACCATTAGCATTTTATTTTCTATATATAGATTTGTTTGTTGAATAAATATACAGTTAGATACCTAAATATATAATCAAATTTAATAGATACCTTGGAGTTGTTGATTAAAATTGTTTTGATATGAAGCAAGCATTTGGTTTTTAATATTTCTTTCTTCTTTTAGCTTTGAAACGTTTAAACAAATTTGTTGTAAATCCTCAATACTTTTATTTTCTAAATATATAAAAACAAAGATTAGTTCATAAATACACCTCTTTATAAAAAGTAGTGCATTAGACAAACTTTGTTTTAGTTCATTTTCTAAAAATTCAACTCTTGCCATTAACTGAGTTTGCTTGTTTCTCTCTATATTTAATATTAATAAAACTTGTACTACAAATTTATATTTATAAATTTAAAAATATCTATTTATATCTATAAACATGTCAATTAAATAATACCAATTCTAATCTTTTGATGAAAACCAAAGTATAATTGGTCGATAGAGAAATGCAAATTATTAAAAGAATCATCATCATTCATATTTGATTGCATAATTATCTATCTTTATAATAACAGTAATATGAAAAACAATGAACACCTAGTTGTTTAAATAGTATTATAAATAATAATATATAATAGAAATAAAAAACTCGATTTAGATAAAATTCTTCCTTTCTAAATCAAAACAACAACACACACAATCAAAAAAAGGATATAAATTAAAAAAACTATTATTATTTATTTATTTATTAAACACATACCACACCAATATTTATTTATTTTTCAGAGGCAAAATCCTTTAAAGCTTGGAAGGAATCAATGTAATCATTTAATTTCTTTGAGTGAATGTAGTCGTGAATAAAGAAAGATAATCTTTCATTGACACCATATTGTTCTAATAATAATAAGATATTGGTTTGGAATTCTTCAGAGGTTCCACCAATATCGACTGGGTTGACTATATCTTCAAAACCACCCTTGTAGAAACCAGAGATGGTGTAGTTACCGTCTTGAGCAGCAAAGCAACCAAAGGTGAGTTTGTTTTCACCGTTGGCTTTAGAGAGTTGGACTTCAAAAGAGTGTTCGTGTGGTTGTTCACCATCTTCGCCGTCTTCATTTTCGGCGTCTTCGTCTTCGTCTTGTTCTTGCTCTTCGTCTTGTTCTTCTTGTTCCTCTTCTTCTTGGTCTTCCTCTTGGTCTTCGTCTTGGTCTTCTTTGTCCATGTCTCCAAATTCGTCATCCTCTTGGAATGGATCGTTTTGTTCCATCAAATCAAACTTGACAGTGATTTGAGTGCCATCGGCAAACTTTTTCTTTAAAAAGGCAGTCTCCTTTTCTTTGGTGAGTTCAAATCCGCTCTCTTCTAAAAAGGCTTCAATGTCGTTACCTTCTGGGATGATGGTTTTGAAATCGTTGATTTCACTCTCGCAAATAGAGCCAAGGAGTGATTTTGGGGTGGGGGCAACTTGTAAGTTGTTGGTGCCATAGTTTCTGACGCTGAGGTAGTCAAATGTGTTGTTGTTGGCGTTGAACAAATCTGTCTTGAGTCCGCTCTTGCTGCTGTTTACTTGAATGTGGGCTCTGTGATGGTGGTGGTTGTCCTTTGGGAGTGGAGTATAGGTTGATCCACAGCATGACAAAAGACCGCTTTTGAGACCGTTTGCAGTAGCAAAAGAGGTTCTCTTGGCGCTGAATGTAAGAACGAAATTACCGATATTTCTACCTAAAGCTGACATTGTGTTTAATTATCTGTATCTGTATAATGACAAACTAAAAAATGATGCTGCAAAAAAATAAATAAAATCAATGTAGTTTTTTTTTTTTTTTTTTACGTAAATAATAAGCCCCTGTAAAAATTACGCAAATCTGCAATCATCAAATTTAATTAAAGTAACGGGACGCAGTGCACTAACACCACCATTACAGATATATAACAGATGGAGTCTATTGATGATATCATATCAAATGATACAAACTTGATCATTGAAAAATTTGTAGAGGTTTATGAAAACAGTAAAATTTATTTCATGTTTTATATATTTAAAAACGCCTCAAGTCCTTTATTTGTTTGGGTGTCTGATAATGCAAATCTAGATGCTTTAAATATCTCAATGAAAGTTCCAATGGTAAAATCCTTATGCTATATGATTGTTGTTGAAATATCTATTAATCGGGATATATTACTTTTTTACTCTCATAGGAAACTTTACCAATTACATCTGAACTTTTAAATGGGGCAAGTTCAAGTGAATACACTACAACATTGTCGCAAAGATTAGGTAAGATGATCAATACCCATATCAGGATAGTAAAATATGTACTAATGTGTGTGTGCTTTACAAATATAGTTTTAAAATTTAAAGTACCAACAATGCTCAGTTATAGTATATCCCAAGACATTCCCCAATTGACAGCATTTATTGAGAAAACATTGTTTGAATTACTTTCTGTCTCAATAAAGAAGGTACAGAGTTAAGATACACTATAACAGGAAGTATTAAGCACACCACCAGTACTACTAGTGGTGGTGGTAAAATTGTAAAATAAAACACGTGTTGTATTTTTGTTATATAAATTTAGAATGTGCAAGCGAAAAAATTTTAATTTATTTTTTATTTTTCTCCCAACACATCAAATATATATCTATCTCGACCAGAGATATAAAGGTTAATTTATGATATCAAAGATATAAAGATGTCATCGTCAGCAACAACTAATACAAGCGGTGGAGGTGGTGGAACGAGTGTAAATGTCGACAATGCATCGCGTGAAGAGTTGATAGAGTTTATCAAAAAGCAAGCAGCACATGTCAAGAAACTAGAGGCAAAGTATCAAGAGGTGATTGAGGCATACAAGAAATTGAAAAAAGAGTACATCGAAACCCAAAAACGACAGCAGCAGATCGAGGAGGAATCAACACTTCAAAAAAAAACATCCACATCCATCATACAATCGCTGCAACAACAAATCACAGAGTTGAACATACGATCACAAAAGATGTCTAATCAACTCGAAGAGCAATTGATGACTCGATTTCAGAAAGAGAAAGCAATGTATCAAGAGGAGCTCTCGAGTAAATCTCTACTCATCAATCAATTGCAACAATCGCAAAAGACATTGTCGATTGAAAGAGATAATCTTGGCATTCAATTGGAAAGCATTTTATCAAATAACAATAGTAGTGACAGTAAATTAAATGATCTCAACATACAATTAAATGATTTAAAAGACGTGAATAAGAAATTAATAATTGAACGAGATCAATTATTATTGGAAAAAGAACAACATAGTAATAGTGACAGTAATAATAATAGTGATAATAGTAATCAACAAATTGACAATAGTAAAATAGATGAATTAAATTTAGAAATAGATAGATTAAAGGAATTAAATAAACAGCTTGTTGAGAATAGTCACAATAGTAACAATGATAATAGACAGGATGATATATCTAAAGGTAATCTTAAATTTTTAGAAGGATTACCATTAGAAAAACAAATAGACTATATATTGGGTATTAATGATCAAGATCAATCAAAGTGTTCATCACCAAACCTTACATCTGCCAATAGTGGTGGTGATCCATTATTAGTAGATGTTGTACAACAACAAGATGGAGAGAGTACCAGTACCTCAATGACACCAATGTCACATACAACTAGTACAGTTAAAAAGATTAAAAACTATATAGATCAATTGGAAAAAGAAGAGCAGGCAGGAAAGAATGTCTTGGAAACACTCAAAGTAGAGACAGAATCATTTTATGAGAAATTCCTAGAGGAAAAAGAAAATACATCATTGTTTCTCAATAAACAAAAACAAGAATTGGAAGACATGGTCATTGATTTTAGAAATGAAATTGAACAATTAAAAACATCATACCATCTAAAGGAAGAAGAGATTGTCAGCTTATCCAACCAACATCAAGATACAATCGCCAACATGAAACAAGAATCTGATCGCTTGAGAGCAGATCTCGATCAATTGAAATCATTTATCAATGAAAAAGAGATTGAAACTCAACAATTGAAACAACAACTCAATACCCAACTCGAACAATCTACCAAGAATGACGAGACTCAATTAAACTCTACTAAAGATTATCAAGGCAAAATAACAAAGCTCAAAGGCTTGTTGGTTGGCGCACAAAAACATATCTCTGAACAAAAGAAATTGGTTCAAGATAAATCAAATGAAATTGTTGAGCTAAACAATCAAATCAATGATCTTTCAACAGAAATCAATACATTAAAGGATCAATTAAAATCAACAGATTCACTTCAATCATTAAATGAAACATTGGCACAGGATTACGAGGATATGAAGAGTAATTACGACTATAACTCTCAGCGTATTAGATCATTGGAAGATCAATTGACATTAAAATCAAATGAATTTAGATCTCTTCAAGATGAATATAATGAATATAAAGTAAAGGCTTATTATACTATTAACAAGAATAAACAATCTCCAATTATAAATCAAGATGATGGTTATAATAGTAATAATAATAATAATGATAATGATGATGATAATCAACAAGAAAAAGATGAAAATATAAATAATAATAATAGCCAAGAAAATAATAGTGATGATAGTAACAATAGAAATAGTACTAAAGAGTTGATGGAAGAACAAAGGAATAATTTTGATATTGAAATTAATCAATTAAAAGAACAAATTACTTTATTAAATGATGATAAATTAAAAATGGAAAGAGAGATGACTAAATTAAAAGATGAACTTGAAGAAACTAGAGATAATATTAATATTTATAAATCAAAGATTAAAAATTTAAACCAAACTATATCAACTCTTAAAACTGATTTAGAAAATAATAATAATAGAAATAATGAAAATGATAATAATAGTGAAAAGCTTTTAGAAAATAATAATAATAATAATAATACAAATAATAATGATAATAATATAAATAACAGTGATAATAATAATAGTAATGATAAAGAGAAAGAAAAAGAAATTGAAGCATTAAAAGAAAACTATGAAAAAGGTATGTAATATAATATATCCGAAAAAATACAAGTATTAATTTATTATTTAGAAATTAAATTACAAGAAGAAAAATATATAGAACTAAACTCACAATTAAACTTATTCAAAAGAAATAATAATTCATTAATGAGAGAAAAAGATAGAATTATTCAAGAACACAAGAATACAATTGAAAAATTAGAAAAAGAAATACTTGAAAATTCAAATGATAATAAAACGACAACTACTACCACTACAACAAATACAGCCACCCCCATCGATAATCAACAACATCAACATGAAAATCAAAACTTAAAGAAATCATCTGCATCTATTCTATCACCATTAAATATTGAAAACAATGATAGCAGTGATGATGATAATTACAACAATAGTAATAATAATGGTGATGATCTTTTACCATCACCAATGGCTAAAAACCTTGGTCTTCCAGATGAACTATTGAATCAACAACATAAATCAAACTTTACTCTTGAACATCTTATTCCTCAAAGCATTCTTCCAAAAGAAAAGCATTCTTTAATCCCTGTTCCAAAAAATAGTATTTATCATTTTGTTATTATTAATTATTATTATTTCCAGTATTATTAATATTATCTCTATACAATAATAATTTAGATCCACTTGAAGTTGAAAATATATTACAAAACTATGCTCACACCCAGGCTAGTAGAGATGAAGAATTGAGAAGATATCAAAATGAAATTAATCAATTAAAATATGCACTCAATGAAAGTGATAAAATGGAACAAAAACATTTTGACCAAGAGAAATTATTAAAAGAGGAGATTAGAAATCTTGAAAGAAATATAAAATTGGAAAATTTACAACCAACCTACTTGAAGAACATTATATTAAGATTTATTGAAACTGATGATGCCGATGTAAGTTTTTTTATTTATTGATAATTATTTCATTTTCTATTTGTATATATTAATATTGTTTTTTAAAATTATTTCAACTTGATAGAGTTTGATGCCAGTATTGACCACAATGTTATCATTGACACCGGATGAAGTTAGAAAAGCAAATGATGCATTAAAATCAAGAAAAGGTGCAATGCAAGGTTTTTGGAAAGGAAAATTATTTTAATAAATATCTTTTGTATCTACCACCCATACACATATGGATATCACATTCCACAAATTCTTTTTTTTTTTTTTTTTTTTTTTTTTTTCTTTCATATGATGCAAGAGAGGAGTATGAGATATTTTCACAAATTTTAATTTTTTTTAATTTTTTATTTTTTTTTATAAAAAAAAAAGAAAAAAATCGTGTAAATATAAATCACCAACAAATACACATACACATAGAATATGAATATGGATAGAGAGAATGATAAATAACAATAATTTTAATAGTAGTAGAAATATAAATAATAGTAATAATAATAGTAGCAATAAAGAAAGATCATGGACCAATGGAAATATAACAAATACAGTATTTCAAGGCACCGTTTCGAGAGGCGGTACCTTTAATAAAAAGGGTACCTTAAAATTATCGGCCTACTCGAGCTCTGTGTTGGTGCCCATTGAAAAGAAATCAGTGTTTTCGCTGACAATATCAAGCACAGAGACGGTGCAAGAGAAAAAGAAATCATATACAGTGTATGTGATTAGAGTAAAGAGTGACGACAATATATGGGATATTGTGAGACGATACAAGCATTTCAAGGTATTTGCCAATCACATTGTGCAAGAGATACCCTCGTTGGGCAGATTTGAGTTTCCTTCGAAAAAGTTGATTGGCAACATGAATCCGCAATTCATCAAACATCGTCGCGACCAATTGCAACGCTTTTTGAATGCGATTGCTGAGTCGGTGCTGGCCAAACAGTCGAGGAACCTCAAGGTGTTTTTGGACCCCAATTTCTCTCCCACTCAGAAAACCATTGCCAATCCCGTGCGCGAGGGATACCTGTATCTCTTGAAGCGCGGTCGATACAGGGGCGCCAAGAAGCCCCAGTGGAAGAGGGTCTATTGTATCATATTCAACTCTAATTTATTTTATTGGCGCATTGCTGATCAGCCCTATGCCGAGGCAGACGGTGTCATTCAGCTGCACCATTGTATAGTGAATCTTGCCGAAAAGGAGGAACGCAATTGTATAGAAATCAATGAAAACAATCAAGACGACACCCTCACTCACAGCAATCAACAACAACAACATCACAAATATTTATTTTTAAAGAAAAAGAAACAACATTTCCAAGGCGGCAATAATCATGGAAATGCTAGTTTTATTAATAGCAATGGCTATAATGTAGATAATAGTAGTGGCAATGGCGAAAACATTGAATGTATAGATAACGATGATTTAAATTACTTTTCATCAGACACTGATCAATCACTGAGTTCTTGGTTATCCACAATTGAAATGGAAACTTTGAAATACAAAAAAGATAACAAACTTATAGACTCTTCAAGTGGTGTAGGTTTAGTTGATGTAGTAGCTTTAAATTCTCCAACTTTAAATAGTAGTAGCAATAGTAATATATCTATTGATTCAACTTTAAATTTAGATAATGATTATGTTAATAATAATAATAATAATAATAATAATAATAATAATAATAATAATGCAAAAACAACGACAACGGCAACAAATAGTAGTAACAACAACAATAGTATAGATCAAAAAGCAGCAGTATTAAATAATATTGAAATTATAGATTATTATTATAATGACGATGAGTTACCATCGTCCCCATCAAATGTCAATAGAAATCAAATTAGAAAAAGAGGAATTAAATTGGGACAAAGTAAATTAAACAAGAATTTAGACCTTAAACAATCATATGATGCCGTAAAGAGTCAATATAAAGATCAAGAACTAGATGTAGATAGAAATGATTTGGATGAAATCGATAGTGATAGTTTTTATTTATTAGAGTCAACATTGAACAACACCATTTATCAAGATTTAATTAATAACCCAAACAATAATGGTAAAACTACAACTACCACAACAACAACAAAAGGAAATGGATTTTCTACAATTCCCATCACACAATTAACCAATAATGGTATCATCAATAATACAAATATCAGCAGCAATAATAACAACAACGGAGATAGTAGAATATCATCACCTTTTAATTCATCAAAAACCACTATTGATCAAAATCAATTGACAGACAAGTTCAAAGACAATAATACTGCTTTACATTTGTTGGAGAATGAAGAGATTCAATATTCCACCACAAACATTATCCACGTACATCAAAAAGCAGGTACTATTGGTAGTATTACAATCACCAATTTTAGATTTCATTTCTCTTCCTACTATGGATCGACAAAGATGGCAAAGAAATGTGAAACTGAATCAATGTCTATTCCATTGGGAATGATTTCAAAAATTGCAAAATGTACCGGATTTACATTGGACAAGATTAAATACTATGCATTTGAACTTCATTGTAAAGATTTTCACAAGGTTAGATTTATGCATCTACCCGGCTCCTCTCAACAAAAGGCAAACTCTCGTTTATTTGATATTTTAGAATCCTACATTTTTAAATCTGATTATTCAAAGTTATTTTGTTTTAAATATGAAGGTAATTATTCTTCCTATTATTTATATATCTAGATTTAAATCTTTGAAATCTAGATCGAGATTTATACTTATATCTAAAGATACTAATATATAAACTAATATTTTAGAAATATTAAATAATACAAATAGTGCAGGGGGATGGCATATTTATAATCCATTAAAGGAATATGAAAGAATGAATATACCAAATGAGTATTGGAGAATTACACACTTCAACAATGATTATGGGCCATCACCAACTTATCCATCGACACTGGTCGTACCGAGAAGAATCAGTGATTATGAATTACTTTCGGTTGCTGCATTTAGAAGTAAGGGTAGAATACCGGTGGTTGTTTGGAAGAGTCAAAAATCATCGGCAGTCATTGTCAGATGTAGTCAACCTGTGATTGGTGTCACTGGAAAGAGATCCATGGAAGATGAAAAACTCATAGACTCTGTGGGATTGGCAAACATATATAGTCCAAAAGTGTACATCATGGACGCACGTCCCCAAATCAATGCCGTCGCCAATCAAATGATGGGACTCGGCTACGAAGGCACATCCAAAAAAGACAGCTATCAGAATTGTATACTAAAGTTTTTAAACATTGAAAATATTCACAAGATGCGTGAGGCCCAAAAAAAGATATTCAAGGCGTCCATGAATGAAAACACTGAAGAGTTTAAACTCAAATACAAATCAGCCACTGAACTGTGGTTGGGCCACATAAAGGCCATTTTAGTGGGCACATGGGAAATTGTTGACCTCATCAGATTTACCAAAGCATCGGTAGTGGTCCATTGCAGCGATGGCTGGGACAGAACCAGTCAACTGTGTGCACTTGCCGAACTTATTCTCGACCCACACTATCGTACCATCATTGGATTCCAAATCCTTATTGAAAAGGAATGGTTATCGTTTGGCCACAAATTTGAATCACGTATTGGCCAAGGATCCAAAGGCGACAAATGTGAAGAACACTCTCCAGTCTTTTTGCAATTCATCGATTGCACCTGGCAAATAATGACCCAGAACCCCACATTGTTTGAGTTTAATGAAAAGTATCTCTTGGAAATCCTGCACCATCTCTACTCTTGTCGATTTGGTACTTTTCTCTATGACAATGAATGCGAACGTATGAATGCCAATCTATCGACACGAACCATGAGTCTATGGACTCTCTTTAATGAAAATCATCAGCAACAATCCTACTATACAAATCCAAACTATATCCTCTGTAACGATACAACCACAATCTACCTCGACTCGTCCTCTCTCTCACTGTGGGATAACTATTATTTACAATGGAAACATTTTCATGGTTTATAATGTGGTAGTCGAGTCCTCTAGATTCTATTAATAAAGCCTCGCTTTTTTATTCCCAAAATACACCAACACACTTTTTTACTTGAAATTTACAATTTTTATTTTCTTCCGCTTTGCACAAATTTTATTTTAGAGAGAAATCTCATCATTTTGTTCGATAGGACACAACTAACAATTTATAAAAATTACTATGGAATAAATCACCCAGGTGGTGGTCAAAACAAAATGATACTGACGACATAAAATATCCAATAGAGAGGAAACAAAAGTCAATAGGGGAATGGAATAACGATTGTCTGCGAAATTTCAAACCCACTGGTGGTGACTGAACACCATTGCTCATATGGCATGGAAAAAAATATCTTTAAAACTTTCAATCAAACATTTTTATGAAATTTTTTTGCTAGATTCTACCGAAAATAGAAAAAAATGATCTCATAGATGCATTATTTTGCGACTGTTCGAATATTTTATTTTTTTTAAATTTTTTTTAAAAAAAATGGAAAATTTAAAAAAAAAACAAACATTAATGAGGAATCTAGTAGTTTGAAAAAACACAACTTACCAACATCGTGTTTTCGTGTTTAGGGTCTCCTTTTTTTTATTTATTTTATTTTTTGCATATTCTATAAAAACATTATTAGATATATATTCCACACACACAATATTTATTTAGTATAGACAACACATTGTATCATATATAAAACAACACACACACACATACACATACAAAGATAAAATGGATTACGAACAAAGAGTTAGAAGTATTATTAATCATTTAGTACCAGTTGATGCAAGTGCAGAGATTGAGTCAGCTCCAGTTGCTAGTGTTGATAACTCAATCTTGCAAGGATTAAATAAAGTATCAAAATGGGATAAAGAAGAACTCAGAGATTATCTTGAAGGTGCACCACAAGGCAAAGTTATTAAACAAAAGATCATTGATATCGTTAGTAAAGATCCAATCTTTTTACCAAAATACAATATGAATGTAGCCGAATGGAGAGAACTTACTGTACAAAGAGCTATTAAAATTATTCAAAGTGGTGTTATTTCATTGGCTGAATTTAATAGGTATGTGTCGGCTTGTATCATACTACTAGATATGATATTAATATCATAATAATACTACTACTGAATACTATAGAGATCCAATGAAATATTTAATTAGTATGGAAACATTAAATTTAGTTGATCCATCATTATCAGTAAAGTTGGGAGTACATTTTTCATTGTTTGGTAATGCAGTACTCAATTTAGGTACAGAGAAACATCATTTAAAATATATTAAAGACATTGATACATGGAAATTACCAGGTTGTTTTGGTATGACTGAGTTGGGTCACGGTTCCAATGTTCAAGGCATTGAAACCACTGCCACCTATGATAAAACTACACAAGAGTTTATCATCAACACCCCATCAGACTCTGCACAAAAGTTTTGGATTGGTAATGCCGCCCTTCACGGTCAAGCATGTTCTGTCTTTGCTCAACTTTACATTGACAACGTTCACTATGGTGTACATGTATTTGTCGTACCCATCCGTAATCCAGATGGTACCACTGCAGAAAATGTCAGAATCATGGATAATGGTCACAAACTCGGTCTCCAAGGTGTCGATAATGGTCGTCTTTGGTTTGACAACAAGAGAATCCCCAGAGACAACTTGTTAAACAAGTTTGGTGACGTTGAAAAGGACGGTACCTATGTCACTTCTATTCCATCAAAGAACAAGAGATTTGGCTCTATGGTTGCACCATTGGTCGGTGGTAGAGTGTTGATCTCTGCCTCTGCATTGAATGTCTCCAAGATGGCCTTGATGATTGCCACCCGTTATGCCTATAGCAGAAAACAATTTGGCAGCAAAGGCAACGAAACTCCCATCATTGAGTACCTCACCCACCAAAGAAGACTCTTCCCTATGATTGCCTCTATTGTCGCCTTGTCCTTCCCAATCAACCATCTCAAACAAATCTATTGCGAACCAAACAAGACCTCACAAAACGTCAAAGACGTCCACGTCTGGTCTTCGGGTCTCAAGGCCGTTGCCAGTTGGACCAAAACCAATATCCTCCAATTGACTCGTGAGTGCTGCGGTGGTCAAGGTTTCAGCTCATTCAACCAAATTGCCCTCTTTAAATCTGATCTCGAAATCGATATGACCTACGAAGGTGACAACCACGTTCTCCTCCAACAAGTATCAAGAAACCTCTTGGTTGAGCTCCAAAAGGGCCGTTACAACCTTGTTTCCGCCAATCACGGATCAAACATCTTTGACTATGATTTCCAAATCCAAACACTCAAATGGAGAGAATCCAACTTGGTCTCTACCCTCTCCTCCAAGATCATGGCTCAATTGGATCAAGGTCGTTCCTTGGAGCAAGGTTGGAACAGTTGTTTAGACACCATCACCTTGTTAGGTAAGGCTTTTGTCGATAGAATCACCCTTGAATACTTGCAAATCGGTATCAAAAAGGCCTCTGCCTCTCTTAGATCCGTTTTAGAACTCTGCCGTAACCTCTATTTCTCTTGGAGAGTTAATGAAGATTTGGGTTACTTTTTATGTCACGATGGTCTCTCCCACAGTACTGCTCAAAAGATTCAAGACTCTATCAACGCCCTTTGTCAAGATATGTTGCCAATTGCTTTGGATCTCGTCAACTCCTTTAATATCCCTGAAAGTTTCATTCACGCCCCAATCGCCAAACCAGATTATATGAGTGAATTTAGATATGGTCTCGAAAGAAAGTATTAATATATATGCATATATTAAAAACTCGAAATAAACAAAAATAAAATGTATTGATTCAAATTTATTTAGATATATAAACTCAAAACCAAAAAGTACTAAATTTATTTTATACATCTACGAGATATAAGAAAAAAAAAAAATAGAAAATACAAAAAAAAAAAAAATTAAAAAAAAAAAAGCAATTCTCCGTGTCTTGGTCAGTTCATATTATTTTATTCTTGTGGCAAAATATTCAAAAAATTATATTCTTTTCTTTATTTTTCTTTTCTTGTCTCTTTGTGTGCGTCCAATCATAATACAATAGCCACTATGGCATAACTGGTTAAATTAAAAAAGGGTTTTTTTCTATATATCCAAATCCAAAATAAATGTGCTAAAGGTTTTTGAAAATATCCAAAAATCAGTGTGCACGGATCAAAAAAAAAATAGATTTATGAAAAAATTTGGTGTACCAAATCAAAATTGATTATTGTAAAATATACTGTTTTTTTATGAATGCGATCTCCCCTCTAGATGATGAAATGAACATTGGTTAATATAATCTACTCGCACACTTCCAATATAGTAAATCTCTAAGCCGCTCACCCCCATATCTATACATTTGATATCAGTTACGAATTATCAAAAGTCGAATTCATTCTAGTGATGCGCAACATGAGTGGATGTGTTGTGAGTGTACTTTTTTATTGAATTTGGTTATCTCTCTAAAATGTGATTCACAAAATTCTTTTTTTCATCGAATCTAAAACTTTTTTTTTTTTGATTAGTTTTTTTCACACTTTTTTTTCCCTTTCATTACCCTCTTTTGTTTAATTTTTTTTCCCCTCCACTCGCAAAGATATTTATAAAAAAATATTAAAAATAAATAAAACTCTTTTTTTTTTTCCCCCTTCCTTATTTCAGAAAATGTGTGCCTGATTGATAGAGTTTTATATCTTTTTTTTTCTTTTTTTTTGAATTCTTTTCTAATATATCTAATTATTTGTGTTGTGTATAGGAAAGTGTGTGCGCGAGTGCACTGCGATAAATAAGGGTTGTGACTTCTATTTTTTTTTTTTTTTTTTCCTTTATATATATATAAATTTACACCATTATATATCTTAATATTTAAATATTATTATTATATATCTATATCAAGATAAAATTATTATTAATTTGTAAATATTTTTTTTTTTTTTTGTCCCAAGGTCCCCCACCATCGAATAATCATTGGGATATTGATTAATTTATATGTATATTGAGTTTGTGCCTGTGCATTGTTAATCACTACCACTTACATCAAGAACAATAATATCTCCAACACATTAACATTGATATCACATATCGATACCCCTTATACACATTTGCATCTCACCCATATATATTCAAACTTGTCTCCTCATCATCACTCATTTATACTCTGTTAATATCAGCACACAGCAAGAACATCAACAAGACAAGTGCAGATCAGTCTTTTATTGTAGGTACGTGTCCTTCTCCTCATTTCTTTTTTTATTTTTTTTGCTGCCCATTCAAAAAATTTAAGGGGTGATTTTTAAGGTTTCATCCCACGATACCCACCACTATCAAAAAATTAGTAAAAAAAAAAAAAAACAACCGACTTTGCTCACACAGTAACTTTTTTTTTTTACCTATTTTTTGATGTGCACTATGAGGAATTCTAAGGATTGTGTGTGATGATCATCCTTGTGCTTTTTTCTTTTCATTTTCTTTTTTTTTTTTTTTTTTATGATTAATTTTATTTTTAAATAGAGAGTGTCCCAATACATTGAAAAAAAAATCACAAATGATCTTATTTGATTTACCACAACACAATACACACATAACAGATCAACATTCACCAAACACACATTCCCCGATATTAATTAACAATTTTTTAATTAAAAAATCCTTATCCCTACTTTGTTGTTGTAGGGTTCAAGGCAAAACAATATCTTTTAAGGTATTTCATTATTATTATTAATAAGAATAATAATTGTTTTTTTTTTAATTAGTTTATTTTTTATATTTCCAACATCTGCATTTAAATTCTCTAAATACCACAACCACCACTCTAGACACCAGGCATATGGGTGGGTGTACCAATATTAGATTTATAAAAATTTCATTTTACAAGTTCTCATTTAATTAGGTACACGCATGGACACACACATACACTTCTACATACACACATTTGTTTATTTCCTTTAATTATTTCTCAATGGACATTTTTAAATGCTTCTCTATCACCACCATATCTTAATTAATTAAAGCGATTTAAAGATTGTCTTTTAAAGACAGTAGCAAAAATTTACATATACATTATCATTAAAGTTTTTTTAAACTACAGAAACAAAAACAAAACAAAAACTCTTCAAGGTATTGATATTAAAAAGGCTAACAAAAAACAAAAAGACTCTTGATTTTATTATCTATTTATATGTTTTTATTTATCTATCAATGATATACAATATTCAGTTATTTATAATATTTGAATCTATTTACCCAACGTTTATTTATTTTTTATTTATTTTGTTTTTGGAAAAATAAAATACTACATATATATACCCAATGGTGTATGGTTTATTTCTATTATTTCTTGATTAATAATTCTACTACTAATCAACACATATACTTGTATATACTTTTAAAACCAACAACTAAAATACATTCCCTCTTTCATTTTTTTAGACATCATAAAAACATCATAATTGATTTCAATTACTATCGATCATAGTCCATTACCATTAATTGACTTTTATAAAAGTAAATTGGAATTTGTAAAAAAGATATTAGTCAACTTGTTGTTGTTGTTGTCCAGACTATTATTATAATAACCCCATTAGTCAATCCAAACCAACAAGCAAACTCACTATTCCATTTTCAATATTGTATCTTTTCATTTCAATATAGTTTTGTTTTGTTTTTGAGTTGGGGGTAATTCATTAAATCATTTCACAGTTTTTTGAAATTTGTTTCAACCCAACTCACTCGACTACCCATTCAAACATTACTTTAATTCAATCAATTGGAAATTCCCATTTGGGAAAGATATAAATCTTCTCATCAAATCAATCTACTTTATTCTTTAGTTTTATATCTATTCGACATCATCATTTTTCAATGACCTATTAAAAAGAATCTAACCCCCACACGCCACCCTTTCAATTCTCTTTTACTACTATATTATTGTTGTTTTTCTACTACCAATATTCATAATAATTTAAACAGCAACAACTCTTCACACACTCACACTATTTTTTATTTTGATAGTTTAGGTGAATCGAATACCAATACAACTACTCTAGCAAAGTCAAGCTGATACTTTCAAAATAGTTTTTATCCAGCTAGTGGTTTCAACCAAAGTACATCTGTAACTATTACTATAATATTCACTATCATTTAAATAACCTTTCAACCTGGGTACACACATGTTGTCAATCAAACATCATATATGATTTTATGGGTTAGATACCTTACTACCCCCTTTTTTCTATTACATTTTATTCATTTCCATTTATATACATAGGATCTCTCTCATATATTTTTCAAATTCATATTCTATTCACACACACTCACTTACCACCATCAACAACAACAACAACAACAGCACACCACACTGTTTTTAGTTTTTTCTTTCTTTTCATTACCCCACACACCTTAAAGTGAAAGAAAAAAAAATATCTTAATGTATGTGTGGGGGATATTCACTCACAATTGAGTGTGATCTATCTCTGTGGGTGTGGTAAAATCTTTACATTTTTAGCTTATAGATCTAATAAGTTGTACAGGGTATTTAGAGTAGGTGTAATGGTCATATTGCTATGTATATTGACAATAATTAAAAAAAAAAAATCGTCATCATAACCAAATTTGAAAGACGAAATTCTATTTCAGTCTCTTGATATAAAAAAGTCTATCTTTAATATCTACCTCTACCCCCACCTCCCATTCTATCTTTAATCTTACACACACACACCCACTCACTCTTCATTTACTTGGTTTTAGCATACATACCCACCAATACCATTACCACTACCACACATAATACCACTTTCAAAAAAAAAAAACACACGTTCGTGTTGTATACATTAAAATAATTTGATACCCTTCAATCACACTTTTATCGGGCTTTTTAGATTATGTTTGTCACAAAACCAAACTTTATATTTCTATTTATAAATAATAAGATAGAGAAAAAGAAACATAGAGAATTATATATGTCTTTAATACAATTGACATTTTATACACATATACTATAAATATAAACAACACATATATTATCTGTGGTGTGGAATAGGTAGGAAAATAATGAAAAAAATAATTGTATACAATGTGATTGGGGAATAGACTACTAATGATGATGCTGATGATGCTGATATTTTTATTTCTTTGTTTTTTTTTCCTTTCCTTTCCTTCTCTTTCTTGGTTATTTGGAGTGGGGTAACAACATCACGTGGTGTGTGCATTTTATGGGGGTGGGTGAATGATTTCTTCAATCCAACCCTGTTTGCCATACTCAATTGTTTATATGTGTGGTGTTAGTGTGTCTGTGTGTATATATATATGTTATGTGTGTCTGTGTGTATGTGTGTATGTATAGATTAAAATTACTTTTTTTTTTAAAGTCTGTTTTACTTCTTTTTTTTTTTTTTTTATTTTCACATTTTTAATTATTTACATAAAATAATATCTCTTTTTTGTTTTTTCTTCTGATATTTAAATTAGATAAATTTATATTTCCCTTTTTTATTATTTATTATTTATTTATTTATTTATTTATTTAAAGTTACACACTCACACACCCAAACACACACAATCCAATCCAATCCAATTCAATCCAATCCCAAACATTGATCTAAAATAGCAACAACTATCAACATCATCGTCAACACCATACTTTTTTCAACCCCACCCTAAATCTCTGTATTTTTTTTTTTTCCAAAAATCAAACTTCACAGCTCACACCACTCAACTACGACTTTTATCATTAAGGAAAATCAATATACACACAATTGTCGTTCATCCTCCTTCACAAAAGAAAAAAAAAAAATACTGAATCAAGCAATTTGATTTAATTTTTTTTCATTTCATTTCTCATCCATTTGCTTATTGTTTGATTTATTCATTCACCTCTTTCAATTCAGCACTTTAATTTGCCACCCAATAGGAATTCAATTTCATCTACTATCACCAACACTTGCTACGAGGGTCAAAAAATAATAGATTTTTATTCTATGATCTCTTTTTTTCTTGTGGTGTTGTGTTGTTAATTAATTTCCTTCTTCAGATGATATTTTTTATTAAAAATTTTCTATTTTTTGGTTGAACAAGATATTTATTTTTGATCAAAATCAAAAACTTTTTTTCATTTTTTTTTTCTATTTTCTAAAAAATCCCTTTTTGGAAAAAAATATCCATTGGATATCCATCCTTAGCCCACCCTTTTTTTTCAAAATTTTTTACTTTTTTGTACAATTATTATCAACAACACAACTTAGATATTATTTTTTTTTTTTTATTTTTAAAATTTACACCTCCCCCCATTTTTCCTAAATTGTTTTAAAGCCTAAATAGTGGTCATAGCTGTGTTTAAAGGACCTCAACCCTACCACTTCCTTTTTTTATTTTTTTAATTTTTTATTTATTTATTTATTTTATCTATTTATTCTTTTCTCATTGTACCATACTTGTTTTTATCTATATAACTTTTTTTGTAAAATCACCCCAGTTGTACAATACCCCTAAAAGGTTGTTTTCCTTTTAATATAAAACAACTTATATATTTATTAAATTATTTATATATAAATATAGTAGTAGTCGTATATATTTTATGTTTGTAGAATTCAATTTGGCAACAACTAAAGTCTATTTTTATCAAAAGTGTGCATATCAATTAACCAAATGAATAAAAGTCAAGGATATACTACAATAGATAACACAAGAGCACCGATCATACCGACGACCAACCCCTTTGCACCCATCAACGTCAACTATAAAATTAATCAATTCCACTTTAGCAACTTGATGAAAGCTGATGATAACATTCACCTAAATTCTGATTATATGGTTAATCAAAGTATGTATTTTTTTTATTTTTTTTTATCCCAAGATATTTTATTTT